>JACXGM010024479.1:0-15714 GCA_016801145.1 Umbra pygmaea
TCATAATTCCACATTTATTTATTTCAAGGCACTCTTATTTCATAATGACACATTTCATAATATCCATTTGTTATATTCAAATGAATGGGGCGTGGTTATCTCACAGATTCAAACACACAGCACCGTATGTTTGACCATTGAAATACTCGGGCGGATAAGTGATCTTGAAAATATAGACATAGATTTCGAAGTTTTAAATCGTGTGAAAGATGTCATAAGCTTATGAAGATATGCTCGCTAACTATGTGTTATCTGGTATCAACCAGAGAAATCGCGGATCTGTTCGGTGTGACACAATGCATTATTCAGAGGATCAGGTTGATAGACCAGACAACACAAAGAAAAACATAAACACAAAAAACAGTGCTCAATCGGTCTCAAACTAATTAAAACTTTGATATCCATGTCTATATTTTGAAGATCACTTATCCGCCCGAGTATTTCAATCAATAGTCAAACATACGGTGCTGTGTGTTTGAATCTGTGAGATAACCACATTAAAAATGTTATTTCGCCTTTATTTAACCAGGTTAATCGATTGATAACAAATGAGATGCGAGCTCTTGTAGGAACCAGAGAGATATACCTGCTCGAGCGCATGTTGAGTGTTAATAATGCTATGGAGATTAATGAGTCTCGGAGTGTGATCAGGCACCGAGTGTGTAACGTAGGCCATCCAACCAGTGAGTAGAGGTTGCAGTGATGTGTTTTATATGGTACATTAGTAACACAGATGGCACTGTGGTACACCACATCCAATTTCCAATTCAAGAGTTTTAGGCCGTTCAGTAGACAACATCACCGAAGTCAAGCATTGGGAGGATGGTGATTTTCACATGGGCTTGTTTGGCAGGAATAGTGAATCAGGCCTCGTTACGGAATAGAAAGCCAATCCTAGATTTGATCTTGGACTGGAAATGGTTAATGTGGGTCTGGAATGAGAGCGAGGAATCTAACCATACCCCTAGGTATTTGTAATTTTCAACATATTTCAGATCAGTTCCACCCAGAGTGGTGATGCTTGTCAGGCAGGCAGGAGCAGAACGTGACCGTTTGAAGAGCATGCATTTGGTTTTACTGGAGTTTAACAGCAGTTGGAGGCCACAGAAGGAATGTTGTATGTCATCAAAGCTCTTTTGGAGGTTTTCTAACAGTGTCCAACATAGGGCCAGATGTATAAAGACGGGTGTCGTCTGCGTAGAGATGGATCAGAGAGTAGCCTGCAGCAAGAGCGAAATCATTGATGTATACAGAAAACAGTGTCGGCCCAGGAATTAAACCCAGCGGGTCCTCCAACTTAACACACTGAAAACTATCACAGAAGTAATTTGTGAACCAGGCGAGGCAGTCATTTGAGAGACCCAGGCCCTTGAGTCTGCCAAAGAGGATGTTGTGATTGACAAGAGACGAAAGCCTAGGCCAGGTCGATGAAAACGGCTGCACAGTACTGTCTTTCTTCAATGGCTGTAATGATGTCATTTAGGACCTTGAGTGTGCCTGTGGTGCACACACAACCAGCTCGGAAACCAGATTACATTTCAGAGAGGCTGTGGTGGGACTCGAAATGGTCGATTATCGGTTTATTGACTTGACTTTCGAAGACTTTAGAAAGGCAGGGCAGGATGGAGATGGGTCTGTAGCAGTTTGGGTGTAGTGTCCCCTCTTTGACGAGGGGGATTACTGCTAGAATGATTTAGAGAAAATATCTAATTGCGATTTTGACAGATTCTGCGATAGCAATTTTATTTGCGATTACATTTTTTTTAAAGTCAAGCTTCAGTTGTAGTTGTTCAGTGGAAGTCATAGAAATCACTTTTTGTATGGAAAGTTGTGTTGGAATAATGTCATTTTAATATTGTTAGATTTTGTCACAACATGCAGATTTAACTGCGTAGTTTCCCTACTCATCATTTGGAACTATATCAACCATATGAAAGTCCTGTTAAGGAATTCTAGCAGAATGTCTTGCTGGATTAATTCCTATGCGAATCCTATACAAAAGCCCCAAGAAATCCATAAAATAATTATATGAGCCCTAGAAGATTCCTATCATGATAGAAAATCGTAAAGGACTATTTTACTAGGTGTGTATGTCTACGTTTAAGTGAAAAATATAACAGAAAGTGCATTGGTATGAGTGCAAGCAGCATCAAGTCATAATTCAGTCAGGCTGCTATCCTATTTGAAATAGGTATTTAATTTAGAAAACATTTGCCACATTAGTTGTCTAGAACATAACACAACTGCAGGTTAGGTTCTCCAGTCAGTGCCCCTGACGAAAGCACTGGCTTAGATCTGGAGTTGGTCCCCGGGCGCTGTAAATGGATGCCCACTGCTCCATTGAGGGATGGGTTAAATGCAGAGAATTAATTTCACTACATGTATGTGCAGGGTTTCCCGCAGCACTTTGCAGTCAAGGTGGCGGCCTAGACAATACCCGATTGGCACCTAAACTATGCAGGCCCAAAAAACAAATGTGACGTGTGATATGCGTCCGGCCAGCCCCATCTGGTGGCATTTTAATGTCATCGCCCTCTGTAAAGTGCACTGCAATAAACTGTTACAACAATCATTGTTGCACATTTCGATAATGTTGTTTAGCCCCCCCCCCACTCCCCAAGACAAACCGAACCTGGCCGCCTTAACTAATACATTTTCTGGGGGAAACCCTGATGTGTGTATGTGACGAATAAAGTACCTTTACCACTGTGACATATAAGCACTTGTGGGCTGACCCTCATTACACACTTGGCACTTGGCTCACTGGTATCACCTATTTTATAAGTCAATTCTAGGAAAAACCCCTCTGTACCTAAACTCGGTTCTCACCATTGCCTCACCCACCCGTTACCTGCGCTCAACCAAATACATCTCCCTGATCTGCCCAAAAGCCCACACCTCCTTTGGCCAAAATTCTTTTCAGTTCGCCACAGCCAACGACTGGAACGAGCTACAGAAGAGACTGAAACTCGTGACCCCCGTCCCCCTCACATCCTTTAAATCACGATTATCAGATCTTTTGTCTAATCATTGCACATGCTGACCCTTCCCTCTCACATGTAAACTACCTTTTCCCATCTGATCTAGTACCTTATCTTTGTGCCCCATGGCGCCTTTGTACACACTGACTTGCACAACTTTTAATTTTCTGTATCTTACTTATGGGAATGGGAAATTTACAGTGGAATAGTGCAATGGTAGCAAACAGAAACAATAATAAACAAGACATAATGACATACGAGGCGGCAGAAAGCAGTCAGATGAACTGGCGTGTAACTGAATAGAGAGAGTTTGTTTGACCGAGCGTTGCACATGCGCACATGCATAGGGCCTTAGGCATAGGCTTATTTTGTATCAAATTGAGGTAACCAAGCTATGAACGTAAGCCTCCTGGCAGAGTAATGTTGTGGAGTAGCAATGGCTCTGCAATGAACAATCCAATAGGTCACAGGTGTCCCGTTGGGCGTAGGGGGTCCGAATGAGCAGAAATTCCAGAGACTACTTTTGAAGCAGTTAAGCCTTTTGGTTAAGCCAAAAGGTACGACGCACACAGGGCTGGTTGGTACTAGTCCAAGGCTATTTGGTAAAAGCTAGATAGCAAGAATAATCCAGAGAATGAGATAAAGACTGTAATCCAATAGGTACAGTAGTCCAGTATGCACTGAGTTGATGGTGAGTTGAAATACAGGCTGGCTGGCTAGTTGAGTTGTGCTAGCTGGAGCTTGCTAGGCCAGTTATTTTTTGGTTGTTTAGTCAGTCAGCTAACCAGCTATTGCTATCTACCAGAAAATCCAGGAATGGTAACAAGAATAGCAGATTTGATTCATGGTAAGATGAGTGACTAGAGTAAGCAGAGGTGCAGAGATGTAATGTGATGAAAATTCAGAGGAAAGAGTTTAGACAAAAACGATAAGACTACAGTGTATATACACAGGACAGAATGACAACATGCCTTGCACGTTACACCATTTTGGAATACAAACATACTGCTTTTGCATTTGCCTATACAGACATGTTTTTCTCACCAGATCTAATTAGGGAAGGAGATGTAAACTATTGACATTATTAAATATCACATATTCATGACCTGCGATATAAAGTGTACTTTTGAATGTGTAGGAGCATTTCTTGCTGTATTTGAAGTGGGGGAAATTGGCTGGTAAAACATCTCAATAAGGGCACTACGGGGAGTGACATTTGGCATAGTTCTTAGAAGTATTTGTATTGGTATTTGTTATCGGCAAGTCAACAAAATGCACTACTTGCTACTCATATCGGTACTCGTAAAATAATATTTGTGCATCCCTAATACTATAGAGAAATTTTTAACTTAGTTTAAATTACATAGCAAAATGTATTAAAAAACCCACGTGTAACAACCTCAAATAGAACAATCGAATATCTTTTTATACCTACCTGTGGTTTGAACATGGGGTTTGGTGTTGGGAGAAGTCCAACCTGCGGATTGAACATGGGTTTTGGTGTTGGGAGAAGTCCAACCTGTGGAATGAACATGGGGTTTGGTGTGGGTGAAGCCCTACCTGTGAATTGGACATGGGGTTTGGCGTTGGAAGAAGACCTCCTCCTGGCAGAATCCCTGCAACAGCATTTGCTGGCGCCAGCAGTGACAAAGCTTTGGCCTCCTCTGGGATAACGCCTACAGAAAAACAGAACAGATGTCAGGGGAAGAAAAGGACCGACAGGTTTACAATCTACCAACCAAAAGGAGAGGAAAAAAAGGACAACAAAGAAGGCTGCTCAAGTATTCTTCAAACAAGTACAGGTTTCAATACTGTTACCGTTGATAGCTGCTAGATTTGAGAAGTGTGTTCCCTTTATTCTTTAATCATTGTAGATAGAAGAATAACTAAAGTTGGGAAAAAAGTATATCACAATACACACTACTCCAGTGAACACTGCCAAGATTGTATCACCTGAACGTGTTTTTTAAGTCATGAACCAAACGTTAGCAAGCACAGCGGCTTCTCCAGTGGGGTGTGCTCTCAATTTTCATATAGACTGAACAAGCGACTCACGTTGGCGGCTTCACTACTAAGGAGCACACAGAGAAAAATCGAGATACACAAAACAAAAAGAGTTTCAGAGAGTAGTTCAACAGTAAATACCGAACAGTCTGAGTTTAGTACTTACCCGGAATACGAGACTAAGAGGAAAAAACCTCAACTAACCAAATATTGAATAGGTTTTTTTCTACACTTCCAGGAACCTTACCTGTCACTGCATCAAATGCCACTACACCTTTGATTAAGATTAACTGTACATTTGGAAACATAGGATGTTTGTCTTGTTCACAACTAACATAGGGCTTAATAAAGAAAACAATGATTTCAGACCTCAATGTTGCCTTTGCTACCTAAAAAAAATTAAAAAAATACACAATATAGAATACCTTCAGAAGCAACGGCAAAAATCACATTTCTGTTTTGTACTGAGGACACAAATATTAACAATCAAGCCCACACAGACACATGTACACACCCACAAACAACATTTAAAAAGGGCACACGGGAAAGAGAATTTAGCTGCAGGAGACAAAACGGTTGGGTGGTATTTTCAGCGGGGCCTGGTATACAGGACTGGCTGAGCCAGGAAAAAGAACTGTAAAACACAACAACAAAAAAGAAAGACCACTGTTAAAGAGAGAGCACTGAACCAGTTGCTATTGTCATGTGGGGTGGATATCTAAGACAATTAACAACTAGACTCAGAAACCTTAAAGTACAGTATCACTGGTCAACATAAAAAAACACACAGAGTAGCTATTTCATTCTGCCAATTTCAGGGACTGCATGTGGTTAGAAAGTGCATTAAGTTGCATTGCCCGATTAAAATGTCATAGTATATATATTGGTTAGGTGTTAACCCATCTCCCAAATCTAGGAAGGCCTTAAAAAGGTGAAAAATTATTAAATTAAGCTCTCATAATGGCTGTGTAATTAATTTGTAAACTTATATGTTACAGTTTACTGTTCAGTAACGCCTATGACTTTCTCTTACCATTTGGATCCAATGAGGACATTATACAGGTCGGATTAGCTACATTAAATATGTAGGCAACTTCTGGGTAGTAAAGTTATATATTTTAGAAAACGTGATCTTAAAGCTTGAACAGTCATTTCTAAACTACCGCATTCCACTAATATTCCTAGAGATGAGGAAAATGAGGAGAGAAAAAGAGACAGAACAAAGAGACAGAGAAGGTGTTGGGGGGGCTGCTTGAATGCTTGCTGGCCTTTTGTAAATGTCTACAATCCCCTGTTGGCAGGCAGAGGACCACTTTCAGCCATCAAGGAGGGGGCTCTGCTTATGCCTTCTCCACTACAACAAATCACACACACAAATAACAGAGAAAAGTTTAATAGAGGATAGTCCGATATGGGAAAGAAATAAATAGCATGGTTATGTTGTCATATACATGTAAGATCAGCTCTGCGTCTGTCTGCCCATGGTCTGTCTGCTTGCTCAGTCAGAGCCGTGTCCCTAAAGCAGACCTTGGTATACTGTGCTTACTGCTGGAGGGAGAACATTGATCTGGCTCTAGTGGCCACTACAGCCTCAGCATCATCTGGGTTGTTTAGCGTCCAGTGCTTCGAGGGCCACCTTGTTGCTTTATGAGAAGACGTGTGTCTGGTTATAGGCTTTGTCTTTAGTTCCACAGTATAACAAGGGTCTGGGTCAAGACAGCTGATAGACACCCCTTTAACAGCAATGACAGTGGGATTGTACATTACTGATCACAGAGCCAGGTTGTCAAAATAAATTCAAGCTAAGATCTATTTATTTCTATATGATTTACAGTGGCTCACACCACCACCTCATATAGAAATCCATCCTGAAATCAACGGAGAGGGAGGTCACTCTCCATCACTACAGTCATACAGTCATGGATCATTCATACAGGAGGAGGAGAACAAACCACCAACCTTCGGCAAAAGGGACGACGATCAGTGCCCTGTCCACGAAGACTGTGTTGGTCAAATGCTGAGAAACCCCCACAGACTCAGTCTCTTGGAACTTCACAAAACACACACGCGACGTCACTGGCAGAGTCGATTCACTGCAAAGAATAGGTTTGTAGACAGTTATTTAAGTACTGACAGATTGACACATAATATATTTTATGTCCAAAAAAACAAATCCACGGTAACCTTTATATAACCTATGTTAATTAGCACGTCGCCTCAGGGTGTCAGACTCAGGGACGTCATTTTAACTATCTGGTTGCTAGCTAGCTACATACAGTACTAGCTAAACGTTAGAGAAAGCAGGGCCTTCTCTAATGACAATGGTATGCTAACGTTTATATAGTAGCTAGCTTCATGGAGATGCCTAACATTCAGAGGAAAGTCATAGCCAAATAAACATATATATAACTTGCTGGTAAGTGAGACCAGGTTAACACATATGAGTTACTTACTCTGGTGGAAACAATTTGAGTTCTTCAATGGTTCCCAAAAAACCGAACAACACTCGCATCTGCTCGGATGTTGTGCTTGGTGACACGTTGGTCACTTGCACTACGTTCGTGGTACAGTTCATTTTGAAGGATAGTAAAAAGCAAATACGGAAACAATTACCACTTTATGTTACTGATAACCATAGATGTGTATTTTTGGTATCGTGTTAAAAAACTCAAATAGACATCACGATGAGTCCGGTCGCCATTTCGCACGCGGAAACACAAAACAACGCATGCGCACTGTAAACACTGGTAAACAAACACGTTTCTCCGTTTTTCTCAAACCGAGTTTGGTAACCCACCTGGCTGTTTCGCCAAAACAGGATAAAACGTTTAAGGACATTCAAGGTTTCCTGTAGAAAGTCTAAGTTGTTTTTTATATTTTGTTGTGAAGACTAAATACGCCTATTATGCATTTTAGTTGGTTAGTGGTGCTAAAGTGTGTGTTGCTGAATTAATGAGGTCACTCTCAACCAGGAATAACATTTAGAAGTGGCATGTCAAATGAAGTGACCTTTTCTAAAAATAAATTGTGTAGCTCATGCTCAGCCAATCAGCATTCAGGAATCAAACCACCAAGTTTATAATACTCATTATTTCAGAAACTTTTATTTCAGAAAATTTTTTATTCACTCTTACAAAAGTTAAACTAAAGCGCAATGATTGTGGTAAATACTTGTTCAGCGGTAGGTTGTTTGGACTCTAATAATAGTTATGTGATATCCAGTCTCCCGTGGACCGAGTATATACAGTAAAGTGACACAACTGACCATGTTATGTGATGTTATACCCTTGGTATACCTCTAAATTATCAGGGCTTTCATCCATTCAGCTTTCAAGATTTAAACTATCAGGCTTATAATCATTTTTTTAAAACAGAGCAGTACACTCCACTATTACTCCAGGCTTAATCAATGTGAGAGGTGTTAGGAAACCTATGAATTCAGGATTGAGGTCATGGATTTGAAAGTCATACGGCTGCCAAGTATTAGAAGTATATTGGCTATGGGTTCCACTGTAATGGAGCGATGTCTGTCCTTGCTGCAACCGAGCTCAAGATGTGATTTATACAAATCTTTGAAGGAATGCAGTGTACAGAATCAAAGCTCTCCTTTTGTGTGTCAACAACAATGGGCCTTGTATTCTCACTCAAATCTTTACTCTGGTGCCTTCTGTAATTGCTTTAGCTACAAATCAGCCACTGCAGCAAAACAGTGTGTAGACTGGAGAGTGAATGATTTCCTTACATTCACACAGTTTTCTATAATAAGATGTAAAGGCCACTTATTAGTTTGATGGAAGGTATACAATTGTTTACATTCATTATGGATTATTTATTTTTTGGTCTGAGTTTGAGGTTGCCTGTACCCATGTGATGTAACCCGATGTAATCCAGGTACTGTAGCCTACTACACTGAATATGTGTAAATGACAATCAACACAGTGTTCTTCCACCTCCTGGGAAAAGTGTACGGTTCATATGAGGACAGCAAATTGTGTGGAGCTGAACTCCCAAAACATAGAGCCCCTAATCTCTACACCATTGAATGACATTTAATATTGTCACATCCTAATATTTTATTGCATGTGTAATTGCCCAAGCAATGGAGACATGCTTGGGCACCTACACAACTCACATGGTGTCTGATCACTGGGGGTCAAGTTTGAGACAAACGTGTTGAAAACATTTTACACTTCGCAATCAAAACTGGATCCAGTGTTATTGGGGATTTCCCAGAGGAAATGTGGCCATGTTGAGTGCTTAGGGCATTTTACTTTGTGTTTGGAGTTCAGCCACTGAAAAAGTTGGGATCCTGTTAATCACAAAATGTATGACTGCCAAACAGTTTGTTTACCATTGACACCATTTCCCACTCCTGACTTCACTGTGTCTATGATTTAGTCTCCATTTTGTGTCTAGTTACTGTTTTCCTGCGCATTTAATCACCTGACTGTATCACATGTTTCTGTTCACCAACAGATCACCTTTTCACCTTCAATCAAGCCACAGCTGCATTTACTTATTCAGTTATCAGTGTTATATAGTCCTTGTGTTTGTTTGATGGTTTGTGGTGTCTTTGCATTTCTCTGGTCCACTGGTCTAATCAGTAGGGTGTACAGAAGTGGTAGTGTGTAATTTAGTCACTGGATTGGGGGTAAGGACAAGGGTGAATGTATTGGCTAACGATGGGGATAGTGGGTCTATTGTCTACTTTGTACTGATTAGGGAGTATTATGGGGGTATGTGCGTTAGGTTTTCAACCAGTTCCGGATTCCACACTCCAGCACAGTTGGTGGCAGTAATGCACAATTTTAGTTGAATGCCAACCGCCAGTTTAATTACAAAGACGAAGAAGCTGGTTTATTGTAGATATCATGTGTTTATGTACTGTAGGTGTAGTTATTGTATGTGAGTGTTTTGACTCCTTGAAGTCCATTTCATTTGTCACAAGGGTTTTCCAGTATTAAACTGCGTTTCATTTCAGTAATCCTTTGCATTTGTCTCCATTTATCCCTGCATGCTGCTATATTCTTGAGAGAATGAACCACCACAATAAGAGACAGCGAAGGATGAAATGTGGAACAACACTGGGCAATGGCAGAGGCTAGCCCCTTTCCTTCGGGGTAGCCCGGCTGGATTATTACTGGCTGGGAGTTGAGAGATGAGGACACCTGGCTCTGTGCCTACTTTGGTTACCCTCCCCATGGGCAGCAGCGATGGGGGAGAACTGTTATAGTTTTCCCTACTGTTTTATTTGGGAGGGGGCAGTACTAGATTTTACGGTGCGGGAGCTACAGTCGGGCAGCCTCTTGAGAGAGAAGGAAGAGCAGCCACAACAGCTCCTGCATTGGTGTGGGAGGACTACTGAGACCCAGGGCTCTGGTCTTTAGAGGAGGACAACGACGAGGACCAGCAGGTGTCTAGGAGCTGGTGTGTAGAAAGGAATGGTGACTGGGAGCCGCTAGGTAAGGAGCCGGTTTTAAAGTTTAATTGATATGCCAAACTTCTCTAGGTTCTCCGGTTGAGTCAAACATTAGAATGCAAAAATCACATGAGACCAAGTCTCTAGATCATTAAAGTTTATAAAGTATTTGAGCTCAGATACAGTAAAGTTTCATAGGAAATCAATACAAAGAATAACCTTAGGTTATAAAGACCCAAATCCATGTGTTACCTCTTATTAGCCAATACAAAACATCCATAATCATATTGCTCCATAATTGGTCAATCAAATGTTAAATAATTAATTAGATGATGTCACACAGGTAGATTATCTATCGGCTAGATGGCAATGTGTTTCTATCAACTTTGCTTTTGGTCAGGCCCAAGAAAATTAACAACCATCATATTCATTTCCACGACAAAGTGTCCTCTGATAAATTCTGAACTAACTTCTGAACTAACTTGCAGTTCCTCCATCTCCACTTCAGCAGGCTAGGGCTTTTAGCCAGCCAGCTACACCTGTTCCACCAGTCTTGCAGGCAATGTTAATCAACCAGCCAGCCACCTCATCTCCTCCCGTCCCACAGGCCGGGGTGGCTAGCCAATTAGCAGCCTCCATAACAACAACATCAAGTACAAAGCCAAACCTGCCATTGAATATCATAGACTTGCCACTACAGCCCATCACGGTACTGATGGACTTCTTACCAGACCCATTACAACTTGTACCGTGTTGGGCCAGTCTGCCACCATTCGCAACACGAGTGCCCACAGCTCCCCCTTCACCTCCATGGCTGAGCCCTGCCCCTCACGCTAGTCCCAGCAGATCTGCCCTCCACGTTAGTGCCAGTGGCTCTGCCCTTCATGTTAGTGCCAGCAGCTCTGCCCTCCATGTTAGCGTCAGTGGCTCCGCCTTCCGTGCCAGCGCAAGTGGCTCCCCCCCTCCCGAGTCTGTGCCAGTGGCTCCGCTCTCTGTGAGAATGCCATAGGGCCCACTAGCCAAGCCCACGCCAGGGGGTTTACTTGCCACGCCTGCGTTGGGCAGCAGCTCGCCATGCCCACGATAGAGGTCCTGCCTACCTTCCTGCCAGCATTGGAGGTCATGCCCGCTGTGGACTTTGCGTTAGAGGTCCAGCCTGCCTCGCCACACCCAGGGGCTCCGTCCCCTGCACCCGAGACCTGGCCTCAAACCCCATTGTCTCGTCTGGTGTCAGATGCACCTCCCCTCCAATCAGTATTGGCTGTACCACTCCCAGTAGCAGAGATCGGGGCTTCGCCCAACACGCCACTGCCAGCGAACACGCCCCCTGTTCGCGAAGCCGGGGCCCCGCTCCCATTGCCTTCACCATTGGTCCAGGCCCCTGCACCCGAGCCCAGAGCTCCGCCCCTTCGTCTCAAACAGGGTACTAGTCCCTGCACCAGAGACCAGAGCTCCGCCCCTTCGTCTCAAACAGGGTACTAGTCCCTGCACCAGAGACCAGAGCTCCGCCCCTTCGTCTCAAACAGGGTACTAGTCCCTGCACCAGAGACCAGAGCTCCGCCCCTCTAGTCATAACCAGGAGATTATGACTCCGCCTCAGAGATGGGCGCCTCCAGGCCCACAGCCTTCCTTCGACACCCAGTTAAGCAGCAGGTTTCGACATATATCATTTTAGATATCGGTATAATAAGAAAATTGCTTATTTACGTTGACTGGCTATGTGAACAACTTTTAACTGCAAAAGTATGTGCGCTTCCAGAGTATTGCTTCTGTAAACCTTGAATTATAGGGTCTCTATTGCACAGTCAATCTCTGCCAGATAGAGGAGAGGAACGTGTTCACATCAATAGTACCCTGTTTGATTCTAACCGATGACCTACCGACCATAAGGCAGCGACACTACCGCTGCCCTATTCCAAACATGATGTTGACAAGATAATTTAATAGATATGACCATCCAATTTTATGTTGCAGCAACACATTTTTATCAGTCTTTACATTAGTGAATCAACTTAAATATTAAAATGTCTAATGAAATGTAATGTCTTTCATTGCTGAAATTTGAGCAGAAAATGCTTGACAGAGACAGAAAAAACAGTTGTCCTTCCATCGGTAATGTTAATCTAAGTTAAACACTCCCGGCTCCCGGCGCTGTGTGAACGCGTTCATGGGATTGGTTTATAAGTAAACAATCCCCACGTAGGGTGCATTCTTGTGATTGGCTAAAACAAGGGAGATATCTGATTGGTTGCAGATCATTCCCTGTTTAAAAAAATGCATTTGTGTGTCGAGCCACGTCAGGGGAGTCTCAAAATTCACACACAAATGCAGTGACGTTCACAGACCGCAAGCAGTTTGTAAATCAAGATATATTTCTGTGTGCATCAGAAATACGTTTCTGAATCGTGTCTTGTGCATTTCTGAATCTTGTGTGCATTTCTGAATTGTGTGTGCATTTATGAATTTTGTGTGCATTTGTGAATTTTGTGTGCATTTGTGAATCTTCTGTGCTTTAAATCTTGTGTGTGCATTTGTGAATTTTGTGCGCATTTGTGTATCCTGTGTGTGTATTTATGAATCATTTGTGTGCATGTATGAATCATGCGTGTGCATGTATGAATCCTGCGTGTGCATATGTAAATGTAGTGTGTGCATTTATCTTTATTGAGACTCTTTTAGCTCCATACTAGTAAGGTCTAAACCGCTGGCAACAAAAGTTATGCCTTTATCTGCACAAACCCGTCGGTGCTCTGAATCAGCAACAAATCTCTTCACAGTACAATGATAATGCTTAAGTTTTTGTGAAATTTCTAATGATTTCATACCCTGTCCAAGGCATTGCACTATTTGACACTTTTCTGCAGCAGAGATCCTTTTTCTTTCCCATATTGCTTGAAACCCGTGGAAGAAGTAGTTTTCCCTTTAATTGGGCTCACCTGCCAAACTAATGATCACAGGTGTCAGAGATTGATTTCAGTGGTCTAAAGAGCCCGGAGACACAGTACCATCCATGAGTTTGATTGAATAACAAGATATTTAATGTTTATGACACTTTATTCCAATTTGCACAATAATTTTGAACCTGTTGTATCATCAATTCCAAAAGGAATATATTTTCCTATTTTTGGGCGTTTTAGAATCATTCTGACTGAATATATTCAATTTTTTTCATAAATCTTTTCCACTTATGTTTAAACTCACGGGCCAAATGAAAATACATGCTAAATAGAGATTAAAACTTTTTTAATTTCTAATGCTGATAACTATGTCAACTCCCATTTTAAAGGGAATAATAACCAGTTGAATTGGAGTAAAGACAGACATTTTGAATATGTACCTCTGTTCTGTAGAAACTTGAAGAAAGAGTAGCAAAACATGAATACTACATAGTGAACACAACAAAATACACCCCAAAATGTAAACCTAGTGCTGTACGGTTAGGCACGCTGGCAGAAACAGCTGAAATCTCAGTACAACAGACAGGAATGTTGTGTGTGTGTGAACTTTGTAGATATTCATTCCTTATGAAATCCAAGAGCAATACATTTATTGTAACATATTACATACATATTAAGTCAGCAAAATTAGCTGTTAAATAATTTGTGTGCAAATTATGAGTAAAATATGTGAAATTGTTTATGATTGTTTATATGGTTTGAAGGCTCATATTCTGGCCCAGCCACATTTCTGCAGACACACCCACCAACAAATGTCTGTCTACGCCTCTGCAGTATCACATCAAGCCACAGCTGCATCCACCTATCCAGATATCAGTGTTATATAGTCCTTGTGTTTGTTTGATGATTTGTGGTTCATTGTTGATATGTCATGTACAGTGCCTTGCGAAAGTATTCGGCCCCCTTGAACATTTTGAACTTTTGCCACATTTCAGGCAAAATATAAAATACATAAAGATATAAAACTGTAATTTTTTTGTGAAGAAGCAACAACGAGTGGGACACAATCATGAAGTGGAACGAAATTTATTGGATATTTCAAACTTTTTTAACAAACTTTTTGAAGTCCTCAGCAGTCCAATCCCTGTACCTTTTGCAGAATATCAGTCTATCCCTGATGTTTTTCCTGAAGAGAAGGGGGTTCTTTACTGTCCTTCTTGACAGCAGGCCTTCCTCCAAAAGTCTTCACCTCACTGTGCGTGCAGATGCACTCACACCTTTTTGCTGCCATTCTCTAGTGAACACTTTGTTACAACGTTGTGGGAGAAAGATCTGGAGACCGTTATAGATTGGGATTGGCCCATGTCATGGAACAATGTTTTTAATTCATCTAACAACTTCTGTAAATTTCAATTAAAACTGTTAGACAATCTATGTCATAATGCTCTATTTCTGCAACAGGGAATTATATGCAAATGTTCTGGTATTGTGAGACTGTTAAGAAATTATGGGAATATGTATCTGATATACTGTATAAAATCCCTAAAAACCCAAATATAAAGATTTATTTTCTAGATCTACGGATAGTCCTAGCACCATCAACTGCTGGAAGAAAAACATCCTTAAGAAACCTGAGATTGATGTAAGGTGTGTTTGGTCATGTTTAATGATATATGTATACTATAGAGAAATCTACAGATAAAATCAGTATTACACTAACCGGTTCAACGCTATCAACTATACACATACAGTAATTTAGAGTAATTTAATTAGTTGAAATAAGTGATATTATAGGTAGTTTATTTATTTTATTCTTTTTTGCATTTTAATTTAATTACTCTTATTTAATTCATGTTAATATTTTCTGTTCTTTTCATCCTTTATCTGTTTGTTATTGGTGCTTGTTGTAACGATTCCCAGTTCCCCTTCCCTGGACACTGTCACTTCCCTATTCCATCCCGCTCAGAACTACAATTCCCATACATCAGTTCTACTTCCTGTGGACTACAGCTTCCCTAGTCATACTTCCTCAGAACTACAGATCCCATACCCGGACTCAATTATCATGATTCACCACACCTGCTCACTCCATTCTGTATTTAAGCCACACTCACCCATAGCCTCCTTACGAGAACCTCTAAACTCTGCGTGGGTTCAAAGTTCAAACTGCAGCTCCAGTGTTAATGGTAGTATAGCTAACTAGCTGGCTAGCCGACGGAACAAAGAGAATTGAGTGACAGGGCGGTGGAGCGAACAGACTATCAAGTCAGACACGTCGGTCGATGGAAACGGACGAAGGCAAAGGGAGATGCTGTCAAGGCACGGGTTCAAGCCGCTCCCAAGGCGTGGGTCGCGTTCGGCGCGGGCCGGATGGGTGAAGCTGTTGGGCGGGCGAGTAGGGGAGCCGGAGCGG
>JACXGM010024481.1:0-15714 GCA_016801145.1 Umbra pygmaea
GAGGGAATAGTAGCCTACTGTACAACACTTTACAGATTAACCATAGATGGACATAGTTGTTTTCTTAAAGTGCCAGAGAGGGAATAGTAGCCTACTGTACAACACTTTACAGATTAGCCATAGATGGACATAGTTGTTTTCTTAAAGTGCCAGAGAGGGAATAGTAGCCTACTGTACAACTCAGTATATAGATGGTAAACAGTTGTATTGCTAAACCATGTAACGATTAGTACAACAATACCAACTAACTGGTCAATCTGATTCACTTAACTGTTTTAATGGAAATGTAGCTGTACTCCAGACACTTTCTTTTTCAGAGACCATCTTATAAAGCTGTACAACTGTATTTATTGCAATTAAAAATATATATAAGAAAAGCGATTATAAAAAAACAATCAAATACTATATGATTAGGTCATTATCCCTGTTTGGAGAAAGTCACTTAAAAGCAGACATTCTCATCTTACACAAAACCTCTGCAATGCTTAGTGGAAATGTAAACACAATGCTCTTGCATTCGCTTTCACAAACGTGTTTCTCTCATTATAGCTAAAGGGAAGTACATAAACTATTGTCAGTTGTAGTTAATATTACACATTCTTGACCTGCAATATAAATTATGTTCTTCTGACTATGTAGGAGCATTTACTTTTTTATATTTGGTTTTCCTCTTGAAAAGTACTTGAATTACTTCATTTATATTGTTGTTAGCTAAAATTTAGAATTCACTTTATTCCTGAATTCTTATTTCATTCCTAAATTCAGATTTTTCCTTATAGATATTTTGTGTTAAAATTTGTAAAAACTAGTTAAGAAGGGGCTTTTTTTATTTGGATTATAATTCTATTAATAGTAAAAAAATACACTGTATCGATAAAGTAGTCATTAGATTAATCAAAAAATTAATTGTTTGATTAATCGCTACAAAATAATCGTTAGTTGCAGCTAATTTTGACTACTGTACTCTGGCTTTATGGGGTTCACAGGGAATGTACGTCCAATCCTTCTCCACCAATCTGGAGTCCCAGGCCTTTTCCACTAACATCTTAACTCTGGTTCTACAGGGGAGGTCAAATATGAGAACAAGGTGGAGTCTCAAGAGTGTGTCTGTACAGCTTGTTGACTGTGGGAAAACATCAGAGATGGGTGGGTAATTAAAATTCCATACAAACACTAAACTGTCCCAAAAGGCAGAATTGTTGGCAAAACTTTGTTTACATTAATGAAAAAAGATTTATACAATTTCACATTTAAGTTCAAGTATTGGAATTTATTTTTCCTCATTTCATGAAGACTGAAACATCTCTGTTCTGACTTTGTTTTACAGTTGACAGCTCTACCTGTCTCCTTCTCAGTGGGAGTGGCTTATCGTCAGGAGTAGCTGACCAACATCTTGACAATGAAAAGAAGACTACTTATAAACTCTTAAAGCATCAGCACATACACACAGCGAAGAAGCCTAATGGATGTGATCAGTGTGGAAAGAGATTTGCTCTATCAGAACACCTGGTTAAACATCAGAGAATACACACAGGAGAGAAACCTTATGGTTGTGATCAGTGTGGAAAGAGATTTGTTCACTCAAGAAACCTGGTTAGACATCAAAAAATACACAAAGGAGATACTCCTTTTAGTTGTGATCAGTGTGGAAAGAGATTTGCTCATTCAGGATCCCTGGTTAACCATCAGAGAATACACTCAGGAGAGAGGCCTTATGGTTGTGATCAGTGTGGAAAGAAATTTTCTAACTCAGGAACCCTGGTTAAACATCAGAGAATACACTCAGGAGAGAGGCCTTATGGTTGTGATCAGTGTGAAAAGAGATTTGCTGACTCAGGACACCTGGTTTCACATAAGAGAATACACACAGGGGAGAAACCTTATGGTTGTGATCAATGTGGAAAAAGATTTGCTCAGTTAGGAAGCCTGGGTAAACATAAAAGAATACACACAGGAGAGAAGCCTTATGGTTGTGATCAGTGTGGAAAGAGATTTGCTCAGTTAGGAAGCCTGGTTAAGCATAAGAGAATACACACAGGAGAGAAGCCTTATGGTTGTGATCAGTGTGGAAAGAGATTTGCTGACTCAGGAAACCTGATTTCACATAAGAGAATACACACAGGAGAGAAGCCTTATGGTTGTGATCAGTGTGAAAAGAGATTTGCTCAGTTAGGAAGCCTGGTTAAACATCACAGAATACACACAGGAGAGAAGCCTTATGGTTGTGATCAGTGTGGAAAGGGATTTACTGACTCAGGACACCTTGTTAAACATCAGAGAAGACACACAGGAGAGAAACCTTATGGTTGTGATCAGTGTGGAAAGAGATTTGCTCAATTAGGACATCTGGCTGAACATCAGAGAGAACACAAAGGAGAGAAACCTTATGGTTTTGATCAGTGTGGGAAGAGATTTGCTGGTTCAGGATATTTGGGTAGACATCATCAGAGAATACACAAAGGAGAGAAGCCTTATGGTTGTTATTAGTGTGGAAAGAGATTTGCTCTTTTAGGAATCCTGGTTACTCATAAGAAAATACACAATAGAGGAAAGCCTTATAGTCATGAATCCACATTCAGGAGAACACTGAACAACAATGGTGTGCATGGTAGAGTTGCAAGGAGAAAGACACTTCTCTCCAAAAAGATTTTGCTCATGAGAGTTTGCTCACGATCACGTTTTTTTAAACAAAAGTGTTTTGTTTAAATGAGATGCGTTATGTTTGGCAAAAGGAAAACTGCATTCATTATAAGAACCTTATTCCGTTTGTGAAACATGTTGGTGGTAATATCATGTTTTGGGCCTGTTTTTTGCTGACCGGTTGCTGTCATTGATAGATCAGTTAATTCTGAATTATAATAGAAATACTAAAAGAAAATGTCAAGACATCTGTCTGTGAACTGAACCTTAAGAGAAGGTGGGTTATGCAGCAAGACAACATCTCTAAGTACACAAGTTGTTCTACAAACGAAGGTGGAAGGCCCTGAAATGAACAGTTTATGTGAGGAAACCCACCAACATCTCTGAGTTGAAGCTGTTCTGTATGGAGGAATGGGCTAAAAATCCTCCAAGCTGATGCAAAATGATGTGAAGGCGTTAGAAGCTTCTGATTTCAATCTTTTGAGTCAATTGGAGGTGTACCTGTGGATGTATTTCAAGGCCTACTCAGTGCCTCTGCTTGACATCATGGGATAATGAAAATAAATCAAATAAAACCTCCACAAGTCTGGTTCTTCCTTGGTAACAATTTCCAAACGCCTGAAGGTACCATGTTCATCTGTACAAACAATAGTACACAACTATAAACAACTCAGGCAGCCATCATACCGCTCAGGAAGGAGACACGTTCTGTCTTCTAGAGATTAATGTACGTTTGTGTGAACAGCAAAGGACCTTGTGAAGATGCTGTAGGAAACAGATACAAATGTTTCTATCCACAGTACAACAAATCATATATCAACATAACATAAAAGGCAGCACAGCAAGAAAAAAGCCACTGCTCAAACCATATAAATATCAAGACTGTGGATTTCAAATGCACATGGGGACAAAATCATACTTTTTAGAAGGGAGTCTTCAAGTCTGATAAAACAAAAATTGCACTGTTTGGCCACAATTATCATTGTAATGTTTGGATGACAAAGGAGAAGGCTTGCAAGCCGAAGAACACGATTCCAACCATGAAGCACAGGGTGGCAGCATCATGTTGTGGGGGTGCTTTGCTGCAGGAGGGACTGGTGCACTTCACAAAATAGATGGCATCCTGAGGAAGTAAAATTATGTTTTAATTGAAGCAAAATCTCAAGTAAGTCTGGAAGTTAAAGCCTGTTTGCAAATGGGTCTTCCAAATGGACAATGACCCTAAGCATACTTCCAAAGTTGTGGCAAAATGGCTAAAGACAAAAATGTCAAGGTATCTGAGAGGCCATCACAAAGCCCTGACCTCATTCCTATAGAAAATGTATAAACAGAACTAAAAAAGCATGTTTTAGCAAGGTCACAAACCTGACTCAGATACACCCATTCTGTGAGCAGGAATGGGACAAAATTCACCCAACTTTTTGTGTGAGGCTTGTGGATGACTAAAATATTTGACCCAAAATAAATAATTTAACCGCAATGCTACTGTGCTGCTTTTAGTCAGCGAATGGATTCGAAATGTATTTGTTTTACATAGTTGTTCTTGCGCATCCTAGTGGGTATTGTTGGTAGTGAGCGTTACAATGTGAGTAGCGGCTTAAAAACAGATTGCCATACAGTGCGTTGCTAAGCAACCGATCACAACCTTATGGTGTGTTATTTCTTCACGCTTTAGCCTTGGAATATATTTGTTTGTAAGTACAATTAGACAATTTGTAAAACTACAATTACAGCATTTAGTGAAATTAATATTTGAGCAGTGTGATAAACTAAATTACTTTGTGTGTGTTAATCATAAATTAAATTGTGATGTTCAATGTATATTGTTAACATTGCTAATGTAGCCAGTTATCTTTGTAACATACTGCACAGTACTGGAGGTAGTCGTGTTGTTTTAAACAAACAAGTTAATGTTTTTTCAAGTTCTAATAAGCTGCTTAGTTGTCTATTGTCATGTTTTCTTTCTGTATTTTACAGTTTCACAAAAATTATCAAATTATAAGGAAATGAGATGTAAAACTACTCATAAAAGTCACGCTTTGGGAGTTTTTATTGATAGTTATGTTAGCTACATTAAAATAAAGTGTTGATATTATTGTAACTGATCTATGACAGGGAATGTTCACTAGGATTGAATGTCCGGAATTGTGAACTGAATTTTAATGTCTTTGGCTCAGGTAAATGTACACTTTAGACTTTATCTGTAATGTTGAATAATTATAACAGACTGAGATCATGGAAATAAAACAGGAAGATAGTCCTCCAACGGAAGATGTTTCATACAATTCTAGTAATGCAGCTATAGTGACACTTTTTATAGAGACATTTTAACATTTTGCAGAAGGTACTGTAGTGGCTCAGTCCTACAACTGATGGCCTACAAATAGGTCTTATTGCCAAGGTGTCAAACAAGACACATCTCATGATGGGTAAAAGCAAAGAGCTGTCTCAAGACCTTCGCTACCTAATTGTTACAAAACGTAATGATGGCATTGGTTATAGACACATTTCTAAGCTTCTGAATGTTCCAGTGAGCACTGTTGGGGCCATAATACCGAAGTGGAAAGACAATCATTACACCATAAATTTGCCTCGACCACGTGCTTCTCGCAAGATTTCTGACAGAGAGTTGAAAAGAATAATCAGAAGAGTTGTCCAAGAGCCAAGGACCACTTGTGGAGAGCTTAAAAAATACAGTGCCTTGTGAAAGTATTCGGCCCACATGAACTTTTCGACCTTTTGCCACATTTCAGGCTTCAAACATAAAGATATAAAACTGTAATTTTTTGTGAAGAATCAACAAGAAGTGGGACACAATCATGAAGTGAAATGAAATTTATTGGATATTTCAAACTTTTTTAACAAATAAAAAACTGAAAAATTGGGCGTGCAAAATTATTGAAAGATTATTGAAAGTGAAATATTAATACATTATACAAGATTAGCTAAACTACATAGACAGGAACACTCTTCTCATTAATGGTTGCAGTAAATTAAACCACTTACAGTTTGTGTTAGGTTTGAAAAGTAAAGATTCATATTTTAATTTAATAATGAAATAAAAGTAATCGATACATTAATGCAAAAAGCAGAACATACATTAAAACAAATAGATCTTAAGAAGTAAACGTGCAGAACAGCATGCTGGGAAATGTAAACTCTTGAGCAAATATGGTGTAACCTACAAAATAATATTCTTTGCGTCAAGATGAAATCTTTAAGTTTGCACTTCCCAGGCAGTTTTAATTTTGTCTGAATTAAAAATAATAGGTTATACAATAAACTAATATTATTTTAACTGAATGGAATGAGAATAATTACATTGGATAAACAACCACTTGTCATACTTTTTTCAGTGCACTTTAAGGCCACATAATCATACATTTCATTTATATAGTGCTTTACATGGTAGGCTACTTAAAGACATTTTACACTATAACCAGCACATTTAGCACATAAAGCAATACAGCAATAAAACCAACACATAAAACAAGCATATTGAAAGCAATTAAAACAGTGTAGAGTTTTGTAAAAATGGGGAGTGGCTATAAGTGGATATTTGTAAAACAGCAGCTGTATTTCCTTTTTTTGCATGTTTTATGCTTCACCTCCTCGTAACTTTCCATAAGAAGTTGCTGCTCAGCTGGTGAAAAATATGCTGCACGCGTCTTCTCCATCTCTGCATCAGTAAATCTGTGATCGATACAGTGGTCTATTTAAGAAAAGCCATGAACGTGCACCTATCCAGACTATCTACATCTGGCTTGACATAGCTTTACCTTTTCATCCTGGCTCAGCAAACGTGCAACCGATTAAGCCGCGATGAGCGAATCACACTAAATCAAGCTGCGCTTTTTCACTTATCCTGGATTTCTTTATTCTACTTTTGTGCAATAACCCCAGGTCTCCCTTGCAATAAAAATATATATTTTTAATTGCATAAAGGCCCACGACCCCCTCATAGGGATCTGTTTATACAGAATGTGAAAGATATAAAATATATATCCAATAATAATAATAAACCTCTGATACCATTGGTCCATCTTGTGTCTGATGGGTCAATTTCTCAATAACCCCACAAATCTCTTTTTGTTTGTTTGATGCATCATTTCATACCCAATACATCAGTGTATTTTGACAAGTTCGACACAGGTATTGTTCAATATCACATTGCAAAGAGTTTTGACACATAACCAAAAGTGTTTTTGGAATTCGTCTCGATAAGTTGATCCTATGCAGGGATGTGTCGAAAACATCGAGACAGTTTCTACACTTGAGTCTCGAGCGCCCATTACTAGGTTGTGGCCAGATAATCAAGTAACACAATTGCAAATACTGAAATTTAAATGAGTTCATTACTGTGCAAATACATCTACTGATGCTGCTGGACACATCTTCAGTGATGTTCCTGGAATAATTGGGTGTTTCGGGTCTTTCAACATCATACACCCTCATCCAGGTGACCCAGCTGAGGCTGATCAGACCCCAGCTTGTGTCCAGTTGGTGAATCTAGCTACTTTGACCCCATGGATCTCCTTTCTTGAGCCATAGCCATCTTGAGGCTTTCCCTGCCACTTCGGTGGTATTGTGGATGGCTCTTCACCTCCTCACTCAATCGATGCCAAACAGACTGAAGGCTCTGAACAGGGATTGGGCTGCAAAGCCCCTGCATCCGACCTCTATTGGGAGACACCTTGCTCTCCATCCGGCTTGTCGGCACTCGCTGACCAGTCCTTCGTACTTGGCGAGCTTCCTTTCAAAGGCCTCTTCCAGGCAATCTTCCCAAGGGACTGTTAGCTCCAACAGAACCGCTTGTTTGGTAGAATTAGAAAAGAGAACGACATCTGGTCTTAAGATGGTGGTCGCAATGTGGTTGGGGAACTGGAGTTGTTTCTCCAGGTCCACCAACAGCTGCCAGTCCCTCGCAGCCAGGATGCCTGCAGATGTCTTTGCAGCTGGTCTTGGCTGCTTTCCAGCTATGATGAAGATAATGGCTTGTTTGTAGGGGTGGGAGTGCTTGGCCCACTCGACTCCTGCAGCAATGGCTTCAGCAATGGCCTTCAGCACCTGATCATGTCTCCACCTGTACCTTCCCTCTCCCAGTGACTTTGAGCAGCAGCTCAGAATGTGCTCTAGGGTTCCACGCTTGGAGCACAGTGGACATGCTGGTGACTCCACTTTGCCCCATATGTAAAGGTTTGATGGGCTGGGAAGCACATCATATACCGCCTGGATGAGAAACTTGATCCGCTGCGGTTCTGCCTTCCACAGCTCCGCCCATGTCACCTTCCTCTCGATCGCATTCTCCCATCGTATCCAGGCACCCACGATTACTCATATTACTCTCTTGTGAAAAATAAACGCTTGCGGATAAGAAGCCAGATGGGCCTACTATATTTTAGCTGCTTCTGATCTAACATCACAGGACCTTATGGTGGCACAATGATACACCAATCAAACAATGAGCATTAAACCACAGCAGGGCCGATGAGGCTCGGGGAAAATGTGCAGGAAGATGTTTTCAAGCTATTTAAACAGAGAATATGCTAAAATCCAGGCCGAGCTAAAAATATTTTGAGGGTTTACAACATGTCTCTACCACAGCAGACATCTGGACTGCTTACAATAAAAGCTTTCTAGGTGTAGCTGCACATCGGATTAATCCAAACAACATGCTTCGTGGGATATCAACCCTGACATGCCAGAGCTTCAAGGGCCGACATTCGTATAACATTATTGCAACCAAAATAGACAACATTCACTCATCCTATGGCCTATCTTTCAAAGTGACAGCAACTGTTACTGACAATGGCTCTAATTTTGTTAAGGCATTTTTAAATGTACCAGCCACCTGAGTCAGACACAGAAGATCATTTGGAGGAGGATGAGACGACTTTTACAAACAATGAAGATGTGCTAGATAATGCTGTCGTTCACAGATGCGCATCGCACATATTGAACCTCATCTCATGCACTGATGTCAATAAATGGTCAGAATCAAAACCGGAAATGAAATATATCTACAGAAATGCTACGATTTGGCTTCGGAGATTGTCAATGACGTTATTGCTAAGAAGCTGCTTGTACCTTGCACCACGTGGAATTCAATCTACGATGCGCTAGCTCAAATTTCTGAGATACCTGTGGGCAAATTCAATACAATATCCTCCCAACTTCAGCTGAAATGCATCAGTGAAAGAGAAAATTATGTCCATAAAGGGTATTGTGCATTGATGAAGCCCCTTACTGTGGCTCTTGACATTCTGTAAGGAGAGGACAGTTGTTTTTAGGGAACACTCTTGCCCACCATGGAGATGTCCAAGACTCTAAAAAACACCTTGCAATCCTTGATGGCCTACCAGAGGCAATTGTTCAGGTAAGAGCTGCTATTTGATTTTGCAGTTATATTTATTCAATCAATAGCTCAGTTGCATATATTTGTGTCTAAGCAATGTGGAGTATTTATAAGTGCAGATCAATTTAGCAGTGATTGCTGTGTAGTCAGAGTTATGATATATGCCAAATATGCTTATTGTATAATACCATAGATTGTATAATTACTGGATGGAGGAATGTGTGACGTCAACCATTGGTTTGTTAAGATCTGATTTGGGTCATCAACTTTGCCGTTACGGGCGCAGACATCTTGGTTGCGGATGTGACGATTTTAGACGAGAGGGAGGAGTAATCTAGCTAGCTAACAGATATTAATTGGGATGTAAACAAAAAACAGTATTAAAACATAATGTAAAAAAATGTAACGTTACGTACCGGAAAAAAAGTGAAATGCCAACTCCTTTGAGTCTTGTCATACAACCGAACACCATAACCACGCCCTAAACGCTTCTTTGCTTTATCGCCGATTTTAAAATCAACAAGACCATAATTCAAAAAATGAATATCATGATAAATAGCAAAAGGCTTAAATCTAGCGATTATTACCATATACTCATTATGAAAATGTTTACTAAGGTAATAAATCAAGTGAGACGTCTCTCTCATTCTCATAGACTATAACAGAAACAAAGCTCTTTTGCAACCAGACATATCGCCCCCAGCTGGAATTCAGATAGAAGGCAGGTTTAAGGCACTTCCTCATTTGCGTCAATTTGCCTAACCGGATGCTCCCTGTGGTCGGAACATAACATGAACGTAACATAACGGTGTTGGTTGTCCTTAAAACCTTTTTTTAAATACATTTTTATTTTTTCCACATAACCCACTCATTCTACATGATAAAAACACCATAAAACAGGCCTTTGATTAGAGTTCACTAACATAATTAAGCAAATATACACTTTGATATGTTTTGATCATCGGGCTTTTATTTTGAAGGTTTTCTCATTATACGGAACCTATGACATCACCTTTGTGTTGCTAGCAGAATACTAGTCGTATAAACATCCGTAGAGTGTCAGCCAAAAAGCTAATATATTTGGAGCCTTTCAGACACTTTCGTGAACTTTAGTCATCTTTAATAATTTTTTTAAACGTAGATAATTTTCCTACGTGCATTTATGTTCACGTTGTTGCTGTGGTTATTACAGTATTCAGCTGGTCGGATAAGTCAGAGTTCTTGTCGGTAATGATAGCAGGCAGCTAACAGCATCCCCGAACATGAGCTCAGTAAACTGTCCCCCTGCTAAAGAGCAGGTCTGCTGGACGGAGGAACAGGGTCTGTGGCTGAACATTGTGGTAAAGGAAGAAGATGACGAGGTCACAGTATGTACAGGAGAGGAGGGTGCTGGTACTGTGATAGAAGATGAATCAGGGTTCAGGGTAAAAGAAGAGCAAGTTCCTGTGAAGGACGAGGACATACATTTCACATTGAGAAGGGAGAACGTGAATAAAGAAGGGAATTCTGGAGATCTGATTAATACCAGTAAGTCATATTTTAAATCAGGGCATCGAATTGTATTACTGTTGAAATGTTGATCAGCACTGTTTACTGTACTGACTGAGAAGCTCCTTCCTATAGGTGAGATACATGTCTATCCTGGATGCTCTGGAGAGCCTCAACAACACCCTGGATCTGACAAGGTAGCTACATTTTAATCATATAGCAAACGTTTGTCTCCAGAGCGACTTACAGTGAGTGCATACATTTAAGAGAAACTCGGTGAAACAACCGCAACTCAGTAGTAAGAGAATTCAATAGTTGAAACAGGCCAATATAGTGCTAGAAAAGGATCATACAAATAAATATAAATATTTTTTAAGACGAAAGAGGTGGTGAAATTCAACTAATTTATGTAATAATTAAAGAGGAGGGATGTACCTGATTAACATGACAAATGTCTGGTTGAGTTGGTACAGCGTGGTCTAGTTCTGTCATAGAAATGGAATGGATAGAATGGCCATTCCAATTCAAATCAAGGAAGCAGAAGGTCAGAGCAGCAGCCATTTTTATGTATACCATTCCATTGCAAAGATCTAGTGGCCTACTTCTGCATTAAACCGATTTGCGGCAAGTTACGGACTCACTAGTGAGTTTTGCAGCAGCAACAGAGTAGTCAGCTGTGCTAACATATCTCTGTGGCCTGCCTTGTTGGTGTAGAGGAATTGGAGAGTGTTGGATTTAATCTCTTTATAATTATATTGGTAAGCCATCTAAATATATTTAATAAATGCAAATAATACAAACTGCAGTTAGATATAACAATATCACAAGAAGACATCTAAATGGTGTTGTCACCTCTTCCTAACATGAAGGCAAGTGCCTGGCTTCAAAGTTATATTCATATAACAGTAGTAAAAACAGAGAATTATCAGTGGTTAGAGTTGCCAAAATGATATGAAAAATTCTATGAAAAAAAGTCTATGTTAATAGATAAACATTATTGTCAAAATTTCTAATGTTTAGATAATTCCATTTTAGGTAGCCGACTACATTGGAGGTGGAAGGCTCTGACTAGCAAGCGTCTTATTACAACATTTTTGCGCTTTTATGACTTTCTGCTTAGTCACATGTTTGTTAGCCATAATTAATAGAAAGCCAGGTAGACATTTTTGATAACAATGTATAGGCAACCTTATCTTCTACCTTTAATAAATACAATCAGATGACACTCATGTATCTGCAAATTCAAAAGCTATTTTTCTATAATAATAATAATAATAAGTCCTGGTGATCATTTAATATAAAACAATACCAGCAGTTGCAGTTTTGGGAATAATAGTGCTGCTTAGTTTTATTGATTACACACACACACATACACACACACACATATGCACTGTGTGTTTTGTCACACTGATCATCACACTGAGAGCGGCAACATGTTGCATATAATCTGTCAGGTTTTGAGGTTGAACATGTGAATACATTCTTTGGCGAGCTACCTATTAATGCTCTGCAAGATAGTAACTCTCGAATAGAGTTGGGTAACAAGTTAACTTTACATTTGTTAAATAATTTCTCATGATTGGATGCAGCCGTCTATGAATTTCAAGGCTTAATGAGCTCACCAAAACAATTGTGTGTTCCGATTAATCTGTGCTAGGTAGTTACAGATATTCAAATCATCAAAATGACAAGGGTACCCAAATTTATGCACCTGTCTAATTTAATTTTGATGAATATTGCACATTCTCTGTTAATCCAATTAAACTTGTTTTACTACCGAAATATTACTGTGTTCTTCAGTTGTTTGATAGATCAAAATTACATTGCTGATCCAAACACACAATTACTTGTAAATGAAGATCATGGATATTGTCAGGCGTGCCTAAACATTTGCTTACGACTATATTTAGAATCCTCAAGGAAATGGTAGATTCAAGAAAAGAAACCTACCTGACCGGAAGGACTGAGCATGTCGCCCTGGGCAAATCCAAATCGCACACCCACTCTGCGGTGTCCCTCAGGGCTCTGTGCTGGGCCCCACCCTCTTCTCCATCTACATGCTTCCACTTGGCAAAGTCATTAGCAGACATGGGATATTGTTCCATTGTTATGCTGATGACACACAGCTTTACCTCAGGACATCCCCCAATTCTTCTGCTCCCCTGCCAACATCCACACTAACCACCTGCCTGGAGGAGATAGAGGCGTTAATGAAGCATAATTTCCTTCAGCTGAACAGTTCAAAAACAGAAGCCATTTTAGTTGGCACACCATGTCAGCTCCGCCTCTCAACCATCTCTAGTACAACTTTCTGCGGCCAAAACATCACCCTTTCCACATCTGTTACTAACTTGGGTGTTAAAATGGACCCTCAACCCACCATTTTTTACACCCACATCAAACACCTCTGTAAAACATAATTCTACCACCTCAAGAACATTGCCAAACTCCGTCCAATACTTACCCTGGCAGATGCAGAGAAGCTCATTCACGCCTTTGTCTCCTCCAGGCTGGACTACTGTAATGCACTCCTCATTGGGATCTCTGGCAAGAACATCCAGAGACTTCAATACATCCAGTAGAGTGCTGCCAGGATCCTGATGATGGTGCGCATGCATGATCACATCACCCTAATCCAGAAATCTCTTCACTGGCTCCCTGTTTTACAGGATTGAATATAAGGTCTCCCTCCTCACCCAGCAGTGCCTTCACGGACATGCCTCCATTTACCTACAGGAGCTCCTCATCCTTCAGACCTCTTCACGCACCCTCCGTTCTGCAACCACAAACACCCTCCAAGCCCCTAGAACCAAACTCTGTAGTATGGGGGATAGGGCCTTCTCATCAGCTGCACTGAGGCTGTGGAACGCCCTCCCTGACCATCTGAGGGCCAAACAAACTACTGATGTTTTTAAACGAAACCTAAAAACATATCTTTTTAAAAAGGCTTTTTTTTACTAAATGTATTTTATGGGTTTTCCATCTAATTATTTAATTGACCTTGATCTTTTATTTTTTATTATTGACTTATTTTTAGTGCTACTATATGCCCTGTTGCACTTTGAGATTATACCCAGACAGTTTCATATACATACGCCACTAGGGGGCGCGACAAGCGCAAGATAGGTTAGTGGCATTACAAAAATCCTACTATTAATCGCATAATTCTCCAATCAAGACAAATCTCTCCAGTATGTCCTCATAAGAAACTGAACCACGCCCTCCAACTCTCATTCAAATTGACCACTAGGGGGCACTTTAAATGTATAATAACTGCACGTGGAATGGCACAAATCAAGCCATAGATCATAAAATGTTTGTCCAATTGTTACAAAACATGCAGGATATGTTTTATAACAATGTTGAACCATATGAGTGAAATTACTTTGAAGTCGCTATTGAGAAAAAAGGGTTGAACCCGGTAATCGCTATATTTCTATACGTTTTAGAAATCCCTGCTATTTTTCACTTCCAGAAATTGTTAGTGTTGTTTGTGCAGAATGATATTTTACAGAGTTGTTATTTTGTCATTTTTGCTTCGTACTTCCTGTCTGTAACATGACCGATTTCGAAGCGCCATAGCTCCGGCTCTCTTTAACCCACAGGGATTATTTTACCACTTTTCCTCTTTCCAACGGTACCAAGATTTAGTTGCTAGCAAAAATCCCAGGCAAATTTGATCGTGGGAAGCCAAAATTGTGATCGTGATTATAATTCAATTAAGTAGTGCAGCCCTAAGTTGTAGTACTTTATTACACAGGTCTTTTGACAGCTCTTTTCTGCTCCCCATGGCTCAGTAACTAGCCTGCACAGTGCATCCATGTGAGAGCTAAAAAACTAATTGAATGTTTCTACACAGATGCTAATTAAAATTTAAAATGCCACAGGTGTGGTATATTAACCCTTAATGGCCATTTTAGCCTGTGTGTAACCTTGTGTGTCTGTAAAAAGGCCAAACATTCAAGGGTATGTCAACTTCTGATCAGGGCCATTTGTGTGATTTCTGTTATCAGTTTGGTTTACAAAGGAGCCAAACAACTGTGTCATAACTAATAGCTTCATATGATTACTATCCTTACATTAGTCAGAATCAGGTCAAAATCAATGTCAATGTTACAGTTTCACTACAATCACTACCCTTATGTAGAGGCAACGCATGCAGATGTCCATACTTTATGAATCATTCCTACAATCTAATGGTGGAAAATACCACCAGCTTGTAATGAAACACTAGACTGTACAGCACAACCAAGGGCTTATGGGTAAATTAGTTTCAGATGCGCAGCAGAGTTAGGGTGCTTTTTGTTTGCTTCAAGACTCCTATATGTAGGAGATTCTGGTTCGAGGCTAGCATACAGCCTGCTTTATCAGGGTCTGAACCAGGTTTCTGTAAGGCACTTGATGACAACAGTCCAGTCAGCATTCATAATGATACGTGTGTGTTTTCATTGTGGTTACCAGGACAACAGTCCAGTCAGCATCCATAATGATACGTGTGTGTGTCTCCTCTTTGTGGTTACCAGGACAACAGTAGCTCAGCCTTCCCAGAGTGCCTGGATGGTGTCTCTGTCAGTAGCCCCTTACTGCTGGGTCTGAAGAGGCTGTCTGTGACGCTGGTGGACTGCAGGAAAACACTGAGTCTGAGTGGAACCATGACAGAAGGACAGGAACATCTGATGCATCAACGTGAGTTCTGTAGTGTTGGTTGATCATAGAGTTAACCCTAACATAACTGTGACAGGAGGACAGGAACATCTGATGCATTAACGTGAGTTCTGTAGTGTTGGTTGATCATAGAGTTAACCCTAACATAACTGTGACAGGAGGACAGGAACATCTGATACATCAACGTGAGTTCTGTAGTGTTGGTTGATCATAGAGTTAACCCTAACATAACTGTGACAGGAGGACAGGAACATCTGATGCATCAACGTGAGTTCTGTAGTGTTCGTTGAACATAGAGTTAACCCTAACATAACTGTGACAGGAGGACAGGAACATCTGATGCATCAACGTGAGTTCTGTAGGGTTGGTTGATCATAGAGTTAACCCTAACATAACTGTGACAGGAGGACAGGAACATCTGATGCATCAACATGAGTTCTGTAGGGTTGGTTGATCATAGAGTTAACCCTAACATAACTGTGACAGGAGGACAGGAACATCTGATGAATCAACATGAGTTCTGTAGTGTTGGTTGATCATAGAGTTAACCCTAACATAACTGTGAC
>JACXGM010024482.1:0-15714 GCA_016801145.1 Umbra pygmaea
TAATAATACCAACAATTATAATAGGGTTACTCCGTACCGGAGTACCCCTAATAATACCGACAATTACAATAGGGTTACTCCTGACGGAGTACCCCTAATAATACCGACAATAACAATAGGGTTACTCCTGACGGAGTACCCCTAATAATAATAATACCGACAATAACAATAGGGTTACTCCTGACGGAGTACCCCTAATAATAATAAGAATACCGACAATTACAATAGGGTTACTCCTGACGGAGTACCCCTAATAATACCGACAATTACAATAGGGTTACTCCTGACGGAGTACCCCTAATAATACCGACAATTACAATAGGGTTACTCCTGACGGAGTACCCCTAATAATACCGACAATAACAATAGGGTTACTCCTGACGGAGTACCCCTAATAATAATAATAATACCGACAATAACAATAGGGTTACTCCTGACGGAGTACCCCTAATAATACCGACAATAACAATAGGGTTACTCCTGACGGAGTACCCCTAATAATAATAAAAAGGCAGGTAGAGTTTAGGACCCTATGAAGGAACAAAAGGTATGGTTAGTTCAGGAACCTGTGGAGGAGCAGGAGGTAAGGTTTTTTATTATCCTGAGAAGGAGCAGGAGGTAGGGCTAGTTTAGGATACTGTGGAGGAGAATGAGGGAAGGTTTTTTACTCTCCTGAGGCAGAGAAGGAGGTAGGGTTAGTTTAGGATCCTGTGGAGGAGAAGGAGGGACAGTTTTTTACTATCCTGTGAAGGAATAGGATGTAGGGTTAGTTTAGGAAACTTTTTATGCTCTAGATTACTAATCATCTTCAGAGAATCCTCATGTGTAGCTGAAACTTTGGTCCAGGACCAGTGTTTATTTAACTTTCCTGTAAGAGCTGTTGAAATAACAGGAGAGGAGTGATGTGAGTCTGAGAGCATCACATTCACACTGGTGTACTGATGCCTGAAGGAATCCTGGAGTAGATCCACCATTATTTATGGCCTGGACATGTTTGCACCTTCCTTTAGAGATAACCATTATTCTCTGTGAAACTCTAAGACTGTTTTACATCACCTTGTAGCTTTTATCTTGGTAATGTTTGTGCTTTTTGCTACCTTGTTAAAAGCACATGATCTGTTGACAATTCCTTCACCTTGATGACTTTATAATCTTTGACCTTTTTAATGACTGTAGATTAGGTGACCTGACTCATGTCCAAACAGAAACACATGGCAGATTAATCACAAATAGATACTGGTAACATTTACAGTTGTTGTAGCTGCTGTTTTTGAAACATTTAGCACTTTTACAACTATCCTCCATGATAGAAGAATAAGTGTCAAACTATGTACATGTACAGGGATATGCAAAGATACATGAAAATGTATTTTAAAATATAATACCAAATACCTTAAATTTATGTGTGTCAAAATAAACTACAAAATACAGCAGTCACAACATGTATCAAAGTAATCTGCTGTATTTTTGTATTTTAAAAATACTAAAATACTTTTATAAGGGAGCATGAAATCACTTCACAAACTTCCATCTATCGGCCCATTTGATCTGTCCCTTCAACAGTACACTGACTCAGTTGAATAGCTAGACAATGTTTGACCTTTTCTCTGCCTAACAAGTAATGTGATAAATCCAACATATGCAACCAGTTAACTGATCAAATATTTGCACTTCCCTGTGATCACCCAGATGAAGGTTAATTTTCAGGTAACCAACAGTTTAACTGTTTGCTAATGACTGATAATTGTTTCCTAATTTAGTGACTTGGTGTTTGGTAATGAAGGGCCAACTTTCCATCAGCATCACGTCATTCAGAAGAAGACAACTGATGGCATGTTTATTTATAGCAACTAGTTTCAACAAGAAATTAATAAATTGTTTGTTAATCATAAATATAATATATTAAATGCCAGGCAGTCATTCGAGCAATGGTAAACAAAACCATGATCCTATAAAACAGCTAATTCAAATAGGATACAATTATTTTTAGCAATTAATTATTTATATATCAATCAAGTTGATCAATATGTTTTGATTTTAAATGTAGCCAGAAACATTATCAGAAAGTTGCAACAAAATTTGTTAACTATTTAGCCTAGTCTACTAAAATGAACACCAAAACTTAAAGATGCCTTCCGTGATATTAGGCAATATTTCTGTCTACTTAAGCTTCTGGGTTGTACAAAATATGAATATTGGTGCTGTCGGACTAAAACAGGTCTCCACTCAGGACTTAGTTTATTTCTCTGAAGTGTTTAGGTTCTTATTTTCTCTCTTGTTCTATTGGTCTAGGGGTTGTGCCCACCCTGCAAACTCATTAGACGTCACCGTATAGCTCTGATTTGATTGACAGCTCTGTCAACGGTACTTCCTTTACCTTGGCAAACCATATGTTACACATTTGTTGGGGATTTTCTGCCTGACACTCGGTAAGGGAATGCTGCAATAGTGGTGAGACTGTTGGGTTTCAAGCTAACTAGGGTAAGACAATGATTCTACTTAGATTGTGCATTTAATATAAACAATATAATATACATCCAGAATAAAATCGGAGGGCTAAAAATTGCTTAGCAATTTACGAAAGTCTCACACTGTAGCTTTAACAAGAACTGTTAAAAATTTTAGCAAATTATGCAAAAAAGTTATGGAAAGCTCGCAATCTACACATTACTCACCTTGATCTTTTTCTTCAGGTATGGATCATTTTCTGTTCTGATTTTATCAAGTCTGGGCAAATTACTTAGTAGGCACCAATCAGGGTACATTCCATTGTGATTCCATTAAAAGTATAAAGGAATTTCATTACAAATTATATTGTTTAGCTTTAAGGTTTGCCAGTACTGAGGTTAAGGTTAGGGTTAAAATGACAAAAAATATATTTACATATCCATCTCTACATGAATGCCACAATGGAATCAAACTTAGATGAGCTATTCTCCACCCTCTCACCAACCCCAAGCAATCATCCCTACCTAAGAACTGTACTTTTTACTTGAATGCACTCACAACTGCCCCTAGCGTCCAGGCTGCAACAGAACTGCATACATAAATAAATGTATGTTCATATTTAAAGTAATTACATTTTGCAAAATAGTTGTATACAGACATAATTTTTGAGATGTAGGGTTGTTCTTTAAAACTAGAATGTGTAATTTTCTGTAAGGACAGTGTAGTCTTTGTAATGGTGAATGTTCTGCAGGGTCATTCTCCAGGTGGATGAACAACAGACATGTTTAGTTTCAGGGGGATGGTGCGAGAGAGCATACGGGCCCCTGTATCTTTCTAACCTTTGGCTGCAAGTGACCCTTGTGACTACACATATGGACTATGCATGGAATCTCAAGTCAACCATAACTAATGTAGCATCTGCCTGTATAGTGGCCCACCAAAGGCTTTAGGAATATACTGGAAGGCAGATAGGCCAATAGGTTGTCAATATACACCTATATAACTATATAACAGAGAATGGAATCTACTCTTTTCAATATTGGAATTTTACAGCAACTGAGTTTATAAACAAAACCCATGTCAGTATCTACGATCCACAACCAATAAGGTGAAAACCTTGAATGGATCCAATCCTAGCCAACAACATAGCATACATGTGTCATTCTCTAGATTAGAACCCCTTCCCCTGACTTAGAACTAAGCCACATGAAAGAATGTGTGAAATTATAGAACTACACAGTTTCACCTACATGTAATTTAAGCCAGGGAAGTAGGAATAAAGATTCCTCTTTTCATGTAATGGAAAAGGGGAGGGGAGGAAGAGTTTATGTGATGGATGAAAGATCTTTCTAATTTTCCTATTTTCTGATAATTGAAAGATTCTCCCATACATCTCTCTATGCTTGTCTCTCATTCTCTCTTGTTTATTGTAGCCTGGGATGCAGTATGTATGTAATGGTGACCCCTGCTGTTGAGAAACAGGAGGACATGCCTTTTCAAAACACTTGTGTTGTGCCTGATCCACGAGAACACCAAAAGGGGGCAGTCATGTCACATGAGATAGACCAATCTTAAACCACATCACCAACCTGCAGAAATACAGTATGTTCATTTTTTATTCATATTTAGATTTTTATGTTTCATTATTTAACCAGGCAAGATGATTAAAAACCGATACTTCATTGCAGCAATGACCTTTTGGTGAATGTTCCAGGAAGGAGAGCAAACACAGTTAACTGTGGCTCCCAGACTGAACAAGAGATTTCACATTTGTGAACAAATGATTACAACAAGTTTAAAGAAAATTAAGCAATAATTATCAGTCATTTTAATGCAGGGAATGTCAACACGCAGTTTACTGGGCAAACTCCAGTTTGGATAATTCTCTAAATGAATATATCTTTGCGGATACAATCTACTATTAACGAGGAAACATAGAATTTCAACACCAAGTATTTTGGGTTCCTAGAAGGGTGCATTTCTAAAGCCAGTAAACCTCTCTGGTTTTGAAATTGGAAGGCTGCACCTGTGTTTTGTTTTACCAATTTTACACACAGAGGTGTACATGGCTAGAAGGCATGCAAAGTGACGTCACAGTCATTCTTGCCATTTCATCCGATAGCTATGCTAGATTTGTACTTTTGTAGCTAGTAATATATCCTGTATAAATTACAAAATTAAATGTTGTGTATAAAATGTAAATACAAAATATGGGAGCTATTTATAGTGTGCAAAGAAAGTTGTGTTTCTTTCAATAGGTGAGCAATATATAACATGCAAATTAACTAAATTCAATGTCCCTGGGATTCACATTGATAATGCAAATGAGTAACAGTGTTGTATTGAACTGCTTCCGTCAGTAAATTGCTTCTCACTGGGGCTCTCAAAAATGTTTATGCCATAGCTGTAATACCTACTCACAAGTGGTAGCTTGTTTTTTAATTCAATTCCTATTTTGAGTAGGATTCTAGCCTGTTAGACTAAATCATGTTAGACTTGTACAATACAACACTATTGGTGTGTACCTAGTATTGCATCAACATGAAACAAGCCAACAGTTAATTCCATTCCCAGACACCTATATTTGAGGAACGTCTGGTGGAACTTTGCTTCAAATGTGGCCTTCCTTAGAATATAGAAATCCCACCAGAATTCCGTGGAAAATTAGCTTTTGGCTGTGTGTGTGTATTAAAAATGCTCTACATATCCACAATATTGATAGGCTTAATACACAAAAACGTTACTTAGCAAAGTCCCTCCCATGGTCCCACCTATGAGGCCAACAGGCTTATGAGCACATTCGTAATAGCCTGGAAATTAGGATAGCCAATAGTATATTGGTTTAGTTAATGTTTTTTGTGTTTTCCCTATAATTTATCAGTGCATTGCATGTATGTTTGTGTTTAATGTGACAACTCTCTCTAGTTTGGCTATTGCTAAGATAGGGTTTAGGTTACGTTAGGCTGGTATCTTATAGATCTGTTGATTAATGATTACGTTCAGCCGTGTTCTATTAGTTAGTTAAATCTGTATATAAACGCTGGCCAAAATAGAGGGAAGTGTCGGTCATTGTGAGATTGTTACATTGTGTGAGAAGGCTGTCTGGAAGCTACTACATAAATGTAAGTTGTGAAAAGTGAGTCGCTGAAGTTTGGAAATTTATGCGTACGCTCTGTAAATGTATGTTAGCTGTCAGTGTCCGTGCCACTGTGAGAGCACATTAAGCTATATAAGTTTATCCATTGTGCACTCGCTTCGGTTGTACCCTGCAACTGAAATATATGTTGTGTTCATTAAACAGCCATCAATTTTCATCTCCCATCTATCTGCCTAGGTCTCCTTCTCTACAACACACCACACTATATATATATATATTTGTATATAAAACAAGAAAATAATATATATATAAAGTATTTAAATCCACAGGGATTCTGCTGAAATTAAATTAAATATAGTAAAACATTACTTATGTTTCCAGTTATTCCCATAAATTAATCAAGGGACCATATTATAATTTTTCAGTCAAACAAGATTTGTAATTTCAATAGTATTCTTCTCTTTTTACTTCAAAAGCATTCCTTTTTTTGGTTGCTGTCAAAAATAATTAACATTTCATGCTAATATTATACTAAAAATACACTAGTATAATGCTAGCATCATGGTAGCAACATATTTATCATGCTAGTATCATGCTAGCATCATGCCAGTCATGTTAATATCTTACTAAAAACATGCTAGCATTATGCTAATCATGCTAATATCTTGCTAAAAACATAGTAGCATCATGGTAATTATGATAATATCTTACTACAACATGTTAGCATCATGCTAATCATATTAATATCCTACTAAAACATGCTAGCATGATGCTAATCATGCTAATATCTTGCTAAAAACATGCTAGCATAATGTTAGTAACATGTTTATCATGCTAGCATTGTGGTAGCATCATGCTAATCGTGCTAATGTCTTACTAAAAACATGTTAGCATCATGTTAATCATAGTAACATCTTGCTAAAAACATGCTAACATTATGTTAGCAACATGTTTATCATGCTAGCATCAAGCTAGCATTATGGTAATCATGGTAAAATCTTACTAAAACATGCTAGCATCATGTTAATCATGCTAATATCTTGCTAAAACAGGCTAGCATCAGCTAATAATATATTTATCATGCTAATATTATGCTAGCATCATGTTAATAATGCTAATATCTTACTAAAAACATGTTAGCATCATATAATTCATAGTAATATCTTGCTAAAAACATGCTAATATTATGTTAGCAACATGTTTATCATGCTAGCATCATGTTAAACATGCTAATATCTTACTAAAAACATGCTAGCATCAGGTTAATCATGCTAATATCTTAATAAAAACATGCTAGCTTCATGTTAGCAACTTGTTTATCATGCTAGCATCATGGTAATCATGTTAATTTCTTATTAAAACATGTTAGCATCATGTTAATCATACTAATATTTTACTAAAAACATGCTAGCATCATGCTAACATTATGTTAATCATACTAGCATCATGTTAGTATCATGGTAATAATTCTAAAATCTTACTAAAACACGCTAGCATCATACTACCCAGCTCGCATTGAGCTGGCGGGACACAGGCGGACCAGCAGAGGCAGAGCTGGTGGTCCGCCAGGCGGTTTGCTCATCGTTTAACCAGCGGTCCACTGTCGGCCAAGAGGTCCACCGGCAGGTGAACAGGATTTTAGACCTTGAAAAATAGTCTAAAGTAAAAAAAGACAAGCTTTTTTCTTTAATATATATTTTAGAACTGAATTCAGTTTTGAATTTTTAAATAAACTTAACTGTGTTTGTATTGTATTTGAATGGTGTTGTAACCAAATTTGTAAATAGTTAAAAATATTTTTTATTAGATAGATATCTAGAACATAAGCCTAGCCTAGGATATAGACCGTATACGCAGCCAATGGACTAACTGGAACAACAGTATGAGTGCGTAGGATTCCCAGAGGATCTCTGTCTAAAACTCTGCTTAACCGCCGGAAGACCGCTCATTTGCCAACACTCCCGCTGGCGGACCGCCCGTTAAACGATAAGCAAAAAGCTAGCGGACCGTCAGCTGTAACCGCCGGTGGTCCGCCAGCTCCATGTTTGCTGGGTAATCATGTTAATATCTTGCTAAAACATGCTAGCATCATGTTAGTAATAAATTAATCACGCTAGTATCATGCTAGCATCATGTTAATCTTGCTAATATCATCCTAAAAAATAGTAGCAACATGTTACTCATACTATTATTATATTAGTAAGATGCTAATCATGCTACTAGTGGCGGCAAGAACACCCGAGAAATTGTACCTATTCTAGTCTTATATGAAATATTATAATGCAGGAATCCTTTGTAAATCTCTTTTAACTCAGGGATATGTGTTTATTTTTTCTACATTAATTTAAAATCTACAAAAATGTCAAAGTGTTTTCTTTCAAATGGAATCACACATTCTAAATCTGGGTGGAGATCGAAATCTTAAAACTCACCCACCTGTTTTTGTACAAAGCTGCGTGATAGTGCCTGAGCAAAGGACTAACCGTTAATTTCTAATCCAGGAATTCAATCTGCAGTATTTAACACTTACTGGAATATTGACTCTGACATTGACATTGACAGGGTTTGCTTGAAATTGCATTAATTTATTAACAATATTCTTTATTTCTATGAGGCATTATTAGGTCCAGCTGGTAGAATTCTAAATCTAATAAAAACACAGCACAGGCTCAGTAAAGCCGGGCTAAGGAAGATGCGTTTATTAGAACAGTAGAGTACATAATATTATTGTCATCACCATATTCATTGTCATGCTGAACACAGTCTTTACAGCAGCATTTTTTTCCATTTTACCCCTGAGTACAAAGACCCAGCAACTCTTATACTGTAGAACAGGCATCTCCAACCCTGGTCCTGGAGAGCTACTGTCCTGATTGTTTTCACTCCAACCCCACTCTAGCACACCTGATTCTAATTGAGTTGGTTCATAAACTGAATGAGGCTATATTATATGTGGTTGGAAGGTAAACCAACAGGTTGGTAGCTCTCCGAGACCATGGTTGGAGACCCCTACTGTAGATTAACAGCTGAATATTAACAACCATCATATGGTCAAACAGATTGGAGTACATGAAGCCAGTCTACTGCCTCAGTGGAACCTCTACCAAATATTTCAGGTCACAGGTACAGTATAACTTCTGCTTATGCTGTCCCATATCTGCTGTCTCACATCCTCCCCTTTTTGGAGAGATCCGGTATATCGATCCATATTAAACTGGTGTTTCTTTAATGATTTTGGAAAATACATTAGTATAACTACATGAGAATGATAGGTTGATATAGTTTGTTTTCCAACACAGATTAACCAATCATTTCTGAATGCCAGTGGGATACAACGATTACTTAAGTTATGCAGTACTTCAGTGAATTTTATGTCAGTACTTGTAATAACTCTTTCTGTGCTTCGTATGTCCCACAGAACATATTTACACCTCAGTAAGAGTGCTCCATCTAGGCTTAGAGAAGGCAATCGTAAACAACGTAAAACAATACACTATAAATCTACTGTACACTAAAATGGCATTCACATATGATTGGTACATAGAGGACACACAGTTAACCATGGGTTTAGTCATCAATGTGTATGTTGTGTTCATACGTGTATTCCAGACTTGCTCTCCTTCTGTGTGTGTTGAAACCATTCAAAATGAATCTCCTGAAATGTTTAAAACACAAAATGTCTGACAGCACCCTCTTCTGCTACATTGCACCATTCTAATGTTTATATACTGTACAGTAGCAGAGACAGAAAAACAAATAAACCCCTGGAAAACTGCTAAATATATTTGTATTACCGGAAGAGTATGATGTGCTATGAAGTACATTCAGGTGACATGGTTAAACAGACATAGACAGATGGTACACCAGTGGTATGCTAACTGTTGTAATAGAAGCCTGCGTGTTCCACACAACACCAGTGGTGATTTTTTTTATGAGTGGAAAGTATTCGCTCTGTTAGCTGGTCCTGTTTGCCAGCGTGGATGTGTTCCATGTAGAACATTATCATAACAGTTACAGATTTAAAGGGACAAACAACAATACATTTCTTTCCCAAGAGTTGTTATAACCAGAACTAAATGTCGGTAAGCAATTTGCATAATTGATTCAATCAAACAACATTGACAGATTTAAAGCACAGACATGTTAATGATTTTATTAAACAGGGATGCAGTGGTTGGACTAAAACGTAAAATAAAATATTTAAAATAATGTCAACTGCTACTAATTAAAATATATTTATACAGGGCTCTGAAAAAAAAAAGATAAAACTTTTTTAATGTATAAAAAATATTGGAAGGTCAGAGCTTATCTATACACTTAAAAGTACTTTTATTATAATGTCAGATTTTTTTATTAGATTTTCGAAAAAACTAATTCACCTTTTCTTAAACATTTTTTTTATTTATTGGTAAACTTTATAAGTCTTGTTAAAAAAAAATTAACAAGAAATTTGTGAATGTTTCCCTCAAGTGAAATTACGTATGAAAGCGTATTTACATGTCTGATTTAAGTTAGAATAACATTTAGAAAGCCAAGGCTACTCTGACATTTCTTGCAGTGCTCAGGCATCATCATCCTTCCGGAGGATTCTTCATATCTCATGGAATCCACTCAACGCCAAAGCATTGTGCTTTACATGACCGCTAGATAGCTATTGTCCTTGTGCTGAACAAGTAAGGTCTATCCCTGCTTCATCATGTCATCAAACACTATCATCCCGTGTTTTAAAGTAGTGGTTGTTAGTAGCTACCTACTATATGTGTACACAACAACACTGAGAAATGACTTACACATAAAGCTACACTACAGTGGAGGCAGGTTGCAGTGGGTAATTTCATAGTAAAGAGAGCATGTCCAGTCCTCAAGTTGTCTGACACTGTCCATCCCTGGTGCTGGGGCTACAGAAGCCAGCTGACATAATAGAATAGTACTGTATCATGTGGTGTACTGTAACACTCTGTGTCTCTGTGCCGTGTCTCTGTAAACATTGTGCCCACGCAGCAAACACAATGACCAAGGAGGGATTTTGCCTTGGTTTCCAGTTAAGAATCTCCAAACAAAGTCAGCTTGGAACGAGTCTTTATCTCTGTATGTGGGAGAGAAGTTTCAGAGGAGGTCAGAGGATAGGGCACGTGGGTTGCGGTCTAGGGGATCATGGGATTTAGGTGGGTAAAAGGTCAGACGCTGCGTGGAGCTCTCTCTAGCTCATGGGTCCTGCGGTTGCGGCCCTTCTGCCTCTCCTGCAGGTGTTTCCACTTTGCTGCCAGCCCGTGGGCGTGCACGTGGGTGTGAGCATTCACCGTGCCCTGCTGCTGTTGTTGGGGCTGCTGGTGTACCTGGATCTGCTGGGTTAAGTGGACCTGCTGGGTTAGCTGGACCTGCTGGGTTAGCTGTGCTTTCTGCTTTCTCTGCTTCCTTTCTCTCTTCCACACCTGCTCACAGAACTCATCCACACTGTTCAGGGTCGGGTGGTTCACTAACGACAGGAAGTCACGGTACCAAAGCTTCTGATTTGGCGATTCCCGGGCAAGGGGTGTGTCTCTGCCATTGGTGTGTGTGGCAGCGATATGTGCGATGGCTTCGTCGTCACGGCGAATGAGATCATCAAGGCGATCGGTGTCAATTACCTCCAGGGTGACCTTCAGAAGTGTCTGCATAAAGCCATGTTCTACCGCCTGACACACGTACATCCCAGAATCCTTCTTGTTCAAGGTGCGTATCAACAGACCCTGCTCCGTACGGACAAAACGATCCTCAGCTTTGATCTGCACAGAGAAGTGTAATACAATAACACTGATTTGCTCTTACATCTGTAAATTAACAACACATTCTGTCTAGATCTGCAGGTTTGACTAATGTAGTTCATTTATGATGTGTGGTAGTGTAAAATATATTTATAAGCCAGCAGCATAGAGCCCTGTATTGCCCTGCTGGTTTGCTTCTAAAGCTAAGCAGAGTTGGGCCTGGTTAGTCCCTGAATGGGAGACCAGTGCTGCTGGAAGTAGTGTTGGAGGACCAGGAGGGGGTACTCTTCCCTCTGGTCTAAAAGATAATTCCCAATGCCCCAGGTAGGGAGCTGTCTTTCAGATGGGATGTTAAACGGGTGTCCTGACTCTCTGTGGTCACTAAGGATCCCATGGCACTATTTGTAAGAGTAGGGGTGTTAACCCAGGTGTCCTGGAGACATTTCCAATCTGGCCCTCATACCATCATGGCAACTTAATCATCTCTATCTCTCTCAATTGGCTCATTCATTCCCCTCTCGCCCCTTCTCCCCAAGCTGTTGCTGCAAATGAGAAAGTGTTCAGTCAACTTGCCTGGTAAAATAAACTAAACAATTATTTGTATAATGCTGAAGATCAGTGTACAAACAGTTTAATGGACACACAAGCATTGCGTAAGGAATTGTCTGTTCAGGTTTCTTACATCCAGGGTCCTCTCATCATTAGGTAGTTGGTACTGCCAGTGAATCAAGGCTCTCTGGGACTTGGGGCTACACTCCAGGAAGGTACTGCTGTTCTCAACTCCATACACTGTCTTATCCAGCACCGTGGGCAGGCCATTCTGGTTATCTGCACAGACACAAACAAATCGTCCAGTGAACACACTGTGCCTTGAGCAGCATAATCTGACATTTGTAGATGTCTCTGTCAACACGTACCAAGATGCTGCAGGTCCGAACACTGTGTTAGAGGGTCGCCATGCCGGATGTCCTGTCTCCTTGTCCTCCTGGAAAAACACACACGTAAACAGCCAGTTTGTGAGTGTGCACGTATGCGTGCACGCGTGTGGTTTTGTGCCGTGCCGATGGTTGCGAGCCAGCCAGGCTGATAAACTAACACAAGCAAGCTTCATACCAGTGGAGACCACAGGCTTAGTTCTAATTACAGGGTGGCTGTAACTGAGATTCAGACCTAATCAATCAATCACTCAGAACTGCTACACACACTGACTCATTAAGGCAGGGATGAAGAGGCATTCCAAACACACACGCTTACTAGAAGGTATGTGTTTTAAACAAGGGCTGGAAAGACAATAGAATATTCAAAGTGCATGAGCATGTGTCCTCTCTCTGATACAGGCCCTTCTCCACGGTGCAGGTTCTTCAGAGTGGGAGAGTATTTTAAAGTCTCAAAGTAACAGGACACCTTCAGCCTTGAGCTCAAATCAATAACTCAAAGGAGAGTTCATTATGAGTGGGTGGCAGGGTAGAGTGCAAACCTCATACACACAAACGCACACACACACACACCCACACACACACACAAACACAAATCATGCTTCTGTAAACAGTAACAACCCCTATAACGTGATATTTCACCCTGCATTCACCCAGACGTTGTCTGCCTGCAGACATGACTGACACTGGTTTTCCTTGCCAGCAGACTAAGTTCAGGTTGAGCTTCTCTTTCACAGAGAAATGTGACCTGGTTCCCTCCAGGGCTTTCTGGCTCCAGCACAAAGCTTGCTCTATTCATCAGACATACCTCAATAGAAATCTGACATATGTCCTCAATCTATGCATATGAAAAATGCCTGTGATCTAATTTTGTGTACATAATGCAGTCACTACATACAGCTTTTAAATTAAGAAAAAACTGTGTTTGAACTTTGCATGTGCAGTGGATGTGTGCGTGCTTGTATGTACCTCTTTGCCATGGGGAAGTATCGTGAGCACTCGGTCCCATCCCAGGCGCAGTACGGGTCTCTAGCCAAACAACACTCAGCACAGGCCTTCCCGTACACATCACACCGATGCAAAGGCATCTGGGATACGCCCAGCTCTGACCCCACATACAACTGTTGCTGTGGAAGCAGAAAAGGAAATAGATAACTAATATTTTTCAACTATGCATGTGGTTCATTTACCTGTTCTCATGGCAATACGTGGGTAACCGTAGGTAATGGAAATTTTGCCCCGTTACGTAGACAGACTTCCAGATAAAATGTGCACTTTCAATATCCGTTCAACCAGAACAATTCTAAAACTAGACCAATTGCTTACAACCTAATGTACTTCCGGAACGTTTAGTTCAGGCATAACATACTAGGTTATTGAATATTAGGTAAGGGTATGGTGAAGTTAAAATGAGGGTTAGGTTAAGGTAAACTGCCTTTTTTTAATTTTATAAACATGCAAGGCTTTACGTTTCCATGACTCCACCTGGGTCACTCATATCATTGAATGGTCACATCTGGTCTGTTCCAGGAATGGTGCAGTAGAATAAAAACATATCCCTGAAATTATTCTTTTAATATCACTCCTTGTTAACACATTCCCCTAGAAACAGTACCACTTTCTTACTTATTAATGCAGCTGACCCTGCATGTCACACCGGTTATGTACCATTGTTTAAATGGTGGATCTGAATGCCAGAGGCTATGATAGACGACTGCTTTGTTTTCAGACAAGTACATCATTCCTCTTCTGTCCTGTTCATGTTAGGAGAAACGTGATCTGCATTAGTTACCTGCTTCTTAGACAGCTCCATGGCTGTAATGGCAGTTGGCTCCTAATTGAGAATACAACAGGAATGTTAGAGATGTTGTCAAGTCTTATTGAGAGAGGATAAAGTGTGATTCTCAACATGCATTCTCTGTGTGTTTATATTGGTCTGTGTAGACGGGGCAGTATACCCTGAACACGGTCATCTCCTCCAGAAGAACCTCCTCCAGGTCCTGCCAGGATCCCCTGGGTATGGACACGACCTTCAGCACGGTACCCATATCTACAATACAAACATTACACAGCTGTTGAAACAATGAGAATCAAGTGTGTGTGTGTGTGTGTGTGTTTGTGTGTGTGTGTGTGTGTGTGTGTGTGTGTGTGTGTGTGTGTGTGTGTGTGTGTGTGTGTGTTTGTGTGTGTGGGTTGGTTTGTTTGTGTGTTTACCTGTGCCTATAAACATAACGTCGTACATTCCATCCTCTGCCTCCACTCTGTCCACCACTATCTGTGTGAACTGGTAGTCTGTGTCCGTCTTGATTATGATTGGTCGGTTGTTGATAGGGTAGACAGGATTAAACATGGCTGGGTGACCTCTCGCAAATGTTATGACATCATCCGGCAAGTCTTTAGTCGAACCAAATCCTCCGAACGTCTGGCTTGGGCACTGTGGATTTTTATAGGACCATTAAGGTGTGATCCGGTACATTCGTGTCCAGTCACTCACTATTTTAGTTTTGTGAAAGTGGAATGATAGCCACCATTTTGCCCTCACCGTGCCTGGCCGTGGGTACGGGACGCGCCCCTGGAAGGGAACCCACTGGTAGTTAGGGCCATCTCTGTGCGCATAGGGACCCAGGAACACTCTTCGGATGTCGGCCATGCTGTACAGGCACACTGCCGAACCCTTGAAGATGTTACTGAGGCAGAGAAGTACCGAGGTCAGTTAGTGTCCAGCAGGATCCATACTGTACTCCGTGGCTTGATGTGAGTGGCAGCTGTACCTACCTGGATGTAGTAAACACTGCATAGATGATTGGGTTCTTCACATCCTTAGAACTCATTAGAAACACATCCTCTGAGAACAACGAACATAAAATGTAATATCATTAAACATACATTTTATGATGTTATTTACCCAGAACACACACACCCACACGTCATACAATACAACTGCTGACGTAAAGACTCACGTAGTTCATCAAAGTGCGTGTCTATGCCATTCAGTCCAGGTACAGTGCAGAGCAGTCTGGCCTTCAGAAATGTTGTCCACTTGTTCACTAGACTCCTGTGGCCTCCTAAGTCATTCTAACAGGGAGGTCAGTCCACAATGAACCTATTATTGCATAACGGACCTTGAACGTGTAACAAGAGTTTAATGCAGCTGCTTCACAAATGTGTAAAATTCTTGATCAATACAAAGTCACGTGAGACCCGCCGGTGCGTGTGTCTGTTTGCTGCACACATCTACAGAAACCAAACTCTAAGTTTGTGATTAAATGCATCCAGATTTAAAGAGATTTATGACAGTCTGGTAAGGCTGACGCCCCAAATATGCCGAGCTTACTGTATATTGATATGACATCCTGCATAATGACTAGATTGTGTTGAGAAGAACAGATTGTTCACATGCTGAGTGGTGTGTGTGTGTTTGTGTGTGTGTTTGTGTGTGTGTTTGTGTTTGTGTTTGTGTGTGTGTGTGTGTGTGTGTGTGTGTGTGTGT
>JACXGM010024483.1:0-15714 GCA_016801145.1 Umbra pygmaea
CACTATTTTTTAAAGAGATATATGAGAAACTATTACAATTACAAGCAACACAGGGCTATATAATTATGGTCGGGGATTTTAACACAACGTTGCACTCCAGTTTGGATAGAAAAGGTAATAAAAACATAAATTATCACCCACAAGCACTAAAGGAAATAAATAATTGCATGAACATTCTAGAATTGGTGGATATATGGAGCCTTAAATATCCTAGAAAGATAAGATATACATAGCGGAGGCTTAACCAAGCTAGTCGTCTTGATTATTTTTTGACGTCATTTTCTCTTGCACCGAAGGTTAAGAAAGTGTTGATTAGGGAAAGAATGAGGTCTGATCATCATATGATTGGCATATATATTTTTCTTACAGAAGTTCCACGGGGAAGGGGGTACTGGAAATTTAATCAAAGCTTACTGGAGGATAACTCCTTTGTAGCCAGAACTAAACAATTTATAGTAGAGTTTTTTGAATATAACATAGGTACAGCAGACCCGCTTATTGTGTGGGATACCTTTAAATGTGCCTTTAGAGGCCATGCAATTCAGGACTCCTCCTTGAAAAAAAGACAATTCATATTAAAAGAGTCCATACTATCCAAAGAAATTGCAGACATAATAGCTCAGATTGACAATAGTAACAGCTATAATATGGAGTTTCAGAATAAGTTGGATGATAAACAAAAAGAAATAGAGGAACTTATACAAGAAAAATCAAACATAATTTATTACAAAAATAAAGCAAGCTGGATGGAATATGGAGAAAAATGCACATCTTTTTTCTTAAATCTTCAACATAGGAATGCCACCAAGAAGAATGTATTGAAATTAGTCACTAATGAAGGATCCACTTATCACTCTCCAAATGAAATACTGGAGCAGGAAGTAAAATACTTCAAACAGATGTTCTCCTTTCAGTCTTCGCCATTACCTTTAACAGATATTAATTGTATGAGTTTTTCCCCTGATAATAACTTAAAACTAACAACTACGCAAAGAGACTCATGCGAAGGACTAATTACTGAAGAGGAAATGCTTGAAGCTATCAAAACATTTAATCATTGAAAAACTCCCGGATTGGATGGCATCCCAGTAGATGTATACCAAATGTTTTTTGACATATTAAGAGGTCCATTATTAGCATGTTTTAATCATTCGTATGTAAACGGTAGATTGTCAGACACACAACAAGAAGGGCTGATCTCATTATTATTAAAACAGAACCCAAGCGGAGCATATAAAGACCCTGTATATTTAAAAAACTGGAGGCCTCTTACACTAGAATGCTGCGATGCCAAAATATTAGCAAAATGCATAGCTCTTAGAATTAAGAATGTTTTATCCGATATTATTAATCCTAATCAAACAGGCTTTATGCATGGACGTTACATTGGAGACAATATAAGACAAGTTTTAGAAACAATAGAACACTATGAACTATCAGGACTAGTTTTCATAGCTGATTTGGAAAAAGCCTTTGATAAAGTTCGATTAGACTTTATATATAAATGTTTGGAATATTACAATTTTGGAGACTCTGTTATAAAATGGGTTAAAATTATGTATAGTAACCCTAGATGTAAAATTATAAATAATGGCTATATCTCGCAACATTTCAATCTGTCAAGAGGAGTTAAGCAGGGCTGTCCATTGTCGGCTTACCTCTTTACTGTTGCAATTGAAATGTTAGCCAATACAATCAGAACTAACAACAACATTAAGGGCCTGGAAATCAATGGCTTACAAACAAAGGTATCTATGTATGCCGATGACTCATGTTTTCTTTTGCAACCACAGTTGGAATCACTAAATAGCCTCCTAAAGGATCTCGATACCTTTTCAAATATATCTGGATTAAAATTGAATTACAATAAGTGTACTATATTACATATTGGAGCTCTAAAAGATTCAGATTTTATATTACAGTGTAGATTACCAAAAAAGTAGGCTGATGGGGATGTAGACATATTGGGTATACATTTACCGTATGAAAGATCAAGTTGTAGTCAAAAAAACTATTTAACAAAACTAGCCAAAATAGATAAAATATTGCTTCCCTGGAAAGGACAGCACCTATCTATTTGTGGTAAAATCACATTAATTAACTCTCTCATTGTTTCACAGTTTACCTATATGCTTATGGTTTTACCTACACCCAATGACATGTTTTTTAAATTATATGAACAAAAGATATTTAACTTTATATGGGATGGTAAGCCAGACAAAATAAAAAGAGCATACTTAATGAATAATGAATACGAACATGGAGGTCAAAAGTTATTGAATATTAAAGCATTGGATCTTTTATTAAAAGCATCAGTTATACAAAAGGTATACCTGAATCCTAACTGGTTCACTAGTAAGCTAATAAGAGTATTTCACCCAATGTTCAGTAAGGACCTATTTCCATTTCTACAAATTACAACTGATCATTTTCAGATACTGGAAAAGGAAATAATTTCAAAGATGTTGTTATTTTTCAAACAAGCCATGAAAAGTTGGTTGCAATTCCAATTTAATCCTCCTGAAAATAGGGACCAAATTTTACAACAATTATTGTGGCTAAAATCTCATATAATAGTTGATAAAAAGCCTGTATACATTGACAAGATGTTTGGAAAAGGAAAATGCGGGGGAGTGATGCCATACATACAGTTAACAAAAACGTATGGAGACGTATGCTCTCTTCAAAAATATAATCAACTAACCGCAGCAATACCATATAATTGGAAGAAGAAAACACAAGGGGGGAAAAGGTCTGATATTGTCTGTCAACCATGTTATGAAGATCTCACATGGATGAGAAAAATACGGATAAACAAAGAAATATACCAATTCCATCTAAGAACAAAAAACTGGTTGCTTTTCCATATAAACTACAAAATAGCTGGGAAGAAATTTTTGATGTTCCGATCCCGTGGCATAACGCATTTGGATTAATATCCAAAACAACACCAGACTCAAAAACTAGAATATTTCAATACAAGTTATTATACAACTCTGCAGATTTTGCTCTGAGGAAGCAGAATCTATAGATCATCTTTTTTGGTACTGTCCTTATGTTGCATGTTTTTGGTCACAGGTGCAAGAATGGATGAATATATGCAATATTTGTTTTGAATTAATGTTACAAATAGCAATACTTGGAGACTTAAAATGTAGTAGTCAGACAAATAATAATATAATAATTATTTTAGCAAAAATATTCATCTTTAATTCCAAATTGGTGGAGTCATTGAAAATAGAAAGGTTTCATAATTATGTGAAGCATCACTGTACAGTGGAAATTTACATGGCCAATAGAAACCCAATATGGCTTTGGTTAAAAGATAGATGGACAGTGTTGGGTGTGGATGAGGGGTGGATCAAGTACAAGATCTGTAAAAAGATCTGTAAATATTGTAAAATAACACAAAATGTATAAGCTAGAGCTAAATATTAAAATGGCACAATGTAATTGGTCTCAACTTTTGGTCACGGTTAATTAGAGGTTAGGACGGGTGTAAAATATAGAAAGCAATAATATATAACAAAAAAAGTGGGATTGGAAATGATGCACATTTTAGAACGAAGACAATCATGTTGTCAAATACTAAAGCTGACCTTTCCCCCCCCCAAAAAAAAAAATTATATTGGTGAACAATGACATTTTTTTAACAGTCTGTTTTTTAAATATGTTATCACTGTGGCAAGCTAGCAACATTTATATTACTTTTACTACTGGCTAAAAATAAAATATAAAAATAGAGTATTTTACATCAAGTTCTCTTTGGAGGATTGACAGTCCATGCTGTCCTCTTCGAGCAATCCAGGAATGTGTCCATTATTTATAAAGCCCTTTTTACAACAGCAGTTGTCACAAAGCAAGCAACACAAGTGATGCACAGTGGCTAGGAAAAACTTCCTAGTAGGAGGGACCTGGGAAGAAACCTAGAGAGAGGCCAGACTCAGTGGGGTGGCCAGTCCTCTTCTGGCTGTACCGGGTGAGGGATCTGAAGGTACACAGCCCATTGCAATAAGGTCACTTTGTTTATCAGTGTTCAATTATTGTCCAGCAATGAAGATATGATGGGTGGGCTGTGACCATAGTCTTTATGTAGCATTATTACAGTTCGGTGGTCTTGCGAAGGAAGAACGTGAAGCCGCCTGGAGATGAAAGCTGGCATCATCAGGTGGAAACGGGATCATCAACCGCAGTGACATGGGATCCAGCACAGCAGTGGGCCGGGCACAGGAAGGGGACAGAAAGGAGTCATCAGGCCACATGTTCGTAGGGTCCTCCTAGGATGAACATGAAATCAGGAACATTAGAGTAGGCATACCTTGGGTCTAGAAACTTGACACAGCTCTGACCCCACAATGAATGTATAATCTGTCTCTGGGGGCAGAAAAACCCTAGTCCCACGGCACATACACTTGTAGCATAACATCTGGGGCTGAGACAGGGTGGGACAATGAATGGTCCTGTACAATGAAGCCTCGGGCAGGAGCAAGCACGCATGCTTCCGACCCACCCACATTGCCAAGACCACACCTCCAAAGGGTCACCAGCAGACCGTAACCACCGCAGGGGTAGCAATGGAGTGAGGATATCCCAGTAGAGAGAGGGGAGCCTACCAGGCAAGCCAGCATGGGCGGTTCATTAACAGTGCCGCCGTTCTCTTTTAGCCCCCTGGGCCAGACTACACTATACCATAGAACTTACTGAAGAGATGAGTCTTCAGCATAGACTTAAATGCTCTATATGAGAAAGCCCTTCCACCAGCTGTTAGTTCAAAAACTCTAGGAACAATGAGGAGGCCGGCATCTTGTGAACATAATGTACGTGTGGGTAGGTATGGTTGCACCAAATCAGACATATAAGTAGGGGAAAGTCCATGTCGTGCTTTTTATGTTAATAGTAAAACTTTGAAATCAGCCCTAGCCTTAATGGGCAGCCAGTGTAGAGAGGGTAGAATTGGGGTAAAGTGTTCCGATTTTGCAGTTCTAGTCAGAATTCTGGCGGCTGTGTTAAGCACTCACTGAACTTTTTATTGGGTTTTGTCTGGGTAACCAGAAAAGAGAATATTACAATAATCCAATCTTGAGGTAACAAAGGGATGGATTAACTTTTCTGCATCATTCTTTGATAGACAATTTCAAATTTTTTGCAATGTTCCTGAGATGGAAAAAAGCTGCTTTTGAGATATTTTTTACATATTCAACAAGAGAGAGATCTTGGTTCAGAGTAACACCAAGGTCTTTTACAGTTGTTTCTGATATGACTGTACAACCTTCTATGTTTATTGCCAGATTTGACAGCAGGTCTCTTTGTTTCTTGGGACCTAAAATAAGCATTTCTGTTTTTTCAGAGTTTAGAAGTAAGTAATTTTCTGTCATCCAACTCTTTATATCCAAAACACAGGCTTCCAGGGTTTGCAGTTTTGGGGATTCTTCCTTTTTTACTGAAATGTAAAGCTGTGTGTCATCAGCATAGCTGTAAAGTTGACATTGTGTTTCCGGATGACATCACCAAGAGGCAACATGTATAGCGAGAACAGTAGCTATCCCAAAACAGAACCTTGTGGAACACCAAAGCATACCTTTGATTGTTTGGTGGACAGACCATCCACAGATACAAACTGATACCTTTCCGATAGATAGGATCGGAACCATGCCAAAACATGTCCATGTAGCCCGATATAGGTTTCCAATCTGTCTAGAAGAATGTTGTGGTCAATGGTATCGAAGGTAGCACTCAGGTCCAGAAGCACAAGAACAGAGTGACAGCTCTGGTCGGATGAAACTTGAAGGTCGTTTATCACCTTTGTAAGTGCAGTCTCAGTACTATGATGGGGTCTAAACCCAGACTGGAGCTCTTCGTAAGTGTTATTAGTCTTTAGGAATTCACTGAGTTGCTGGGCGACCACTTTTTCTAATATTTTTGAGAGAAATGGTAGATTTGAAATATGTTGGAAGTTGTTTAGTCTTTCTGGGTCAAGGTTAGGCTTTTTTAAGAGTGGCTTCACTACAGCCAATTCTAGGGAGTTTGGTACACACCCAAATACTAGAGAGCAATTTTTTATTTTTATCATATGCGAGCCAAGCACAGGGAGTAACTCTTTTAGAAATTTAGATGGAATAGGGTCTAGTTGACAGCTGGAAGGCTTTGAAGCCTTTACTATTTTAGTGAAAGACTCAAGGGATACAGGAGTAAAAAATGCCAGTGTCATTCCTAAGCCAACATCCTGACTGTTCTGCACAATCTCAGGACATGTGAGTTTAGGGAATATATGCTTCTTATGGGAGGATTCTGTGATTTGTTTTCTAATAGTAATGATCTTTTCATCAAAAAAGCTCATGAATTCATTACTGTCAAAATGTATTCCTATTTCATTTGTGGAATTCTGCTTTTTAGTTAACTTTGCAACTGTATCAAAAAGAGATTTTGGGTTATTTTTGTTCTCCTCAATTAGGTTGGAGAAATAGGCTGATCGGGCAGAAGTAAGTGCATTACGGTAATGCAGAGTACTGTCATTCCAAGCTATTCGAAATACTTCCCACTTGGTAGAACGCCATTTCCACTCCAATCTCCTGGAGGCTGTTTTACACAGGGTTAGGTGTAAATATTCAGTTAGATCATTCACAGATGTTTCAACTGTGACATCATTGGTATGGTAGAATGAGTCAGGAAGGGCATCCAAGAACCGTTGGGTTGTTAGAGAATTTATATTACGGCTCTCAAAAGTCCCTGGTTGGGTTACAATTGGAGTTACTGATGTAACAGTAAATGTAATCAAATGGTGGTCTGAAATTCCTGGGTTAAGAGGATAAACACTGAGATCTACAACATCTATGCCATGAGACAATACAAGGTCCAACGTGTGACTATGGCAGTGTGTAGGTCCTGAGACATGTTGGACAAAACCCACTGACTCAATTATTGCTATAAAAGCTTTTTGGAGAGGGTCATTCAAGTTCTCCATATGAATGTTAAAATCACCAAAAATTATAATATTATCTGCCATCACTACTAGGCCAGATAAAAATTCAGGGAATTAATTAAGAAACACTGTGTATGGCCCAGGTGGCCTGTAGATAGTTACTATAAAAAGAGATTGATTAAGCCGCACAGATTTCATGACTAAAACCTCAAAAGACACAAACCCAGTCATTTTTTTGGGTGTAAGGTTAAGACTAGTGTTATAAATGAAGGCCACACCACCGCCTTTCCGAGATTCACAGGGGATATGGTTACCAATGAAGCCAGGAGGAGAGGCCTCATTAAGGACAATAAATTCATCAGGCTTAAGCCAGGTTTCACACAAGCCAATCAAATCAAGTTTATGATCTGTAATTAGTTAATTGACTATAATTGCCTTTGAGGTAAGGGATCGTACATTTAGTAGTCCCATTTTTAGGTTAGTATTTTTTTGTAATTAAAATCTTTTTTATTGATGTCAGAAGTGGTGGAGGGCTTTATTATAGTGAGATTACTACGGTGAACACCACCTCTTTTAGCCTTACACAACCTGGATCGAGGTACAGTCACAATTTCAATGAGAAAAACTGAGCTCACTTTACTGGCTATGCTAGTGGTGGACTCCTCTAAGGTGGCAGACTGGCTAATAGCCTGCAGCCTAACCTGCACCCTATTTCATGGTGAGGCTATAGGAGTTAGACTCCTGTCTATGTTGCTAGATAAAAGAAGAGCACCACTCCAGCTAGGATGGAGTCTGTCACTCTTCAGCAGGTTAGGCCTGACTCTTTTCCTGGGCAAGTCCCAAAAAGAAGGCCAGATATCTACAAATAATAAATCTACTGTGACGGGCAGAACATCGTCTTCAGCCAGCGATTGAGTTGTGAGAGTCTGCTGTAGATCTCGTCACTACCCCTGACTAGGAGTGGACCAGAGACAATTACTCGATGCCCACACATTTTTCTAGCTAATTTACATGCTGAAGCTATGTCCTGCTTAGTAAACTCTGACTGTTTCATACTAACATCGTTGGTGCCAACGTGAATAACAATATCTCTGTACTCTCTAGCCTTGCCCATTTTTGATTTCGCTAGCACCAATCTCAGATTAGCCTCTATGTCGGTAGCCCTTGCCCCAGGTAAACACTGTATAATCGCTGGCTGATTCTTCAGTCTAATATTACGAGTAATGGAGTCACCGATTACTTAACTTTTCATTTTGTCATGTGTCCTGCTTAGACGCATCTGCCGGTTGAAAGTGTCTGTCGGTGGTTTCGACACCAGCCGAGCAGGCCGACAGCGCCCTTTGCCAGCAACCATGAGAAAATTGTCCGGCTGCAAGGACAGTGCGGGGGAGTTAGGATAGCTACTACTATCAACACTGCCTGGTGGCTCAGACGCGTTCTTATCGTTAGCTACACTGGGATTTTCCTTTTCTGGCAACTGCGTCTGAAGCCGAGCCTCTAACTTAGCTATCTTAGCAAGGAGAGAACAGCAACTGCAGTACGACATGCTACTTAGCTTTCGACTGGTCGCAGTAGATGAGAAACTCCTCTGTTGTCCAATAGCGTCCCGGGGAAGCCACGCGTTTTCGCTATCATTGATATCTTTGATTTTGAAAGCTACTCCTTCCTTGACTTTTCCTAAATATGTTTATTTTACATTATTCTGTTGTCCAATTTAAAAAATTTCAAACAGAAAGCTTTTTATCAATGATTTCCATGTTTTTTTTACCCCGAATTACTACTAAAACCGCCAAAATCTGACGCCGCCTAACGTTGGTACCCAGCCAATTATCTGGTACCCAGGCACTAAGCAACCAAGGCTCTAAGCACCTCTCACTGAATGACTGCTTTCAATGGCTCAATGGCCAATAACCACAGACAAAAGATCTTTATTACCGTTCTTTCAGCGACAATATATTATGCTAGCGACACTAACGCAGATTTTGTTTTTCAAAATAATAGCACTCATTCCAATGCATGAAATAATGATAGTAAATTCATTTTAAAGCTAGTGAATTATAATAACTTCAAATTTTATAATGTGTTTAAGAAAATATTCAAATAGTTTGATGGGGGAAAAAACGTAATATGTTTTTAATAACAATTGTAAAAGACATGCTGTACACTAAATTTTATTAAATATATTGTCTCATAAAAACTAAACTATCGCGTGGGCCAAAACATTCTCTGTGGATAACTGTTCAGTAGGAAGTAGTTTATCCAAATATAGTCTCAAATCCCAGGGCACTTGATGGTGTATGGCCAAGAAACACTAAATCATGGGCCCTCGTCACTCTTCCATTCATTTCACTGTAAGACATAATTTAACATGCAGATTTTGCTCTCTAAAAACTAAACTATAGCTTGGGCCAAAACATGGGCTACGGATAACTGTTAAGTAGGATGTATTTTATCCAAATATAGTCTCAAATCCCAGGGCACTTGATGCTGTATGGCCAAGAAACACTAAACAAGGGACCCCCATCACTCTCCCATTCATTTCACTGTAGGCCATAAATGTATTTGCAGATTCTGCTTTATAGAATCTAAACTCTCACTTGGGTCAAAACATGCTCTATGGATAACTGTTGAGTAGGATGTATTTTATCCAAATACAGTCTCAAATCCCAGGGCACTTGATGCTGTATGGCCAAGAAACACTAAATCGGGGACCCTCGTCACATTAAGTAGTTGATCTTATTTCTATGTTGCATGATATGGACATATTTCTGGAAACAATGAAAAAACAACCTTTAACATCTAATATATATTTTTATATATATATCACTGCATGAAAAGTGGGATGTTCGTCCCGTAAACGCCCGGAAATCTCCCTAATTTTCGTCAGTTAATGACAATTTACAGCCTGCAAACGTCGCGTTCTTCTGTGCCACATATTAACAGAAACGAACCATGACGTATGTGGAGAGCTCGCAGAGGGCTCTAATTTGCATATGAATAGTAGCAAAACCGCGCCTGAACAGATTTTCCTCAATCAGAACTAATGGCTCTACTCAGCATATGAATAGAAACGAAACCGCGCCTGGCCAGAATGTCTGGCATGGCTTGAATTTCCTCACTCAGTATTGGATGAAACCATGACTTTTAAACAAGAAAATCACTCATGATTGGTTGGCAGATCTGTCGCTATTGGTCACCCTGGGTCATTATAAATGTAAATCCCAATAATAAAATTCATATATATATATATATATTTATTAATATAATAGGCTATATATATTCAATATAATAGCATATGTCATCGTTATCCTATGGACTATACCATTATTACCATCAAGGACATTAATTAATATATTGAGGAAAGGAACATTTTGAAGTTTATTCAAAGAGCTTAATTATCACAAACGCAAACACAAGTATGTACAAAGCATAGGAGATCTGCCTACACAACAAATGGGAAGCTCAGGAAACAGAGCCCAAAATCCTACAGCACGGAGAAGTGTCTGTCTGCCGACTCAGAGCTGTAGGTAACTAGTGGCATTCTGTCTGAATTCGGGTCATTTTGCAGACATCTGTGGTGCGTTGTGGTGCCCTGTACTCTGGAATTGCTGTAAAAAAAATCAATAAACACAATCAGCACTACTGTACATATGGACACAACACATCTATTAATGCATCTGAAAAATAGTCACATTGACCAAAAAAATCTATTCTAATCCAATAGTCTTACCCTCTTTCTTCTCGATCGACTCCGAGCTGAACTTTTCGCTTCCGCCGCTGGTTGTTCGTACCTGGAGAGCCTGCGTACTGTCTCTTAATATGTCTTACACACAGCTGAAAAACAATTAAATGAGAGTGCTATGAATAAAAAAAGTAAGTCAGAATAAAAGTTAATTACACACAAACAAACAAAAAAATGCATTGTTAAGCTTGGTATATATTAACGTACCAATTTCCTTATACAGAAGAATGAAAGCATATTTTTTAAATCTTACCCTTGCTCCGGTTCGTAGAGCCTACAATTTGTCTCCGATTTGTGAAGACAACGTACTGCTTCCTGTAAATTACAAGACCAAAAAAAACATTTATAAAACAACTTACACTGGATCTGCTCACTTATTCTTTTACAAAGCTAACAGTCTACTTTTAGCCTGGGCTACTTAAAAAGCTTATATACATATTCTTACCAAAATCTTGGGATTTTTCACCAGTCTTCTCTTCTTAGAGTTAGTATCTTCCACACAGATATTCGACTCCAACCTATCCTCCATCGACAGCAACCTGGAATGTACTACAGTGAATTGCTTATTCACCACGACAGTAAGCTTACGAGACAGCCCACTGATAGCATTCATTGTTAGACCTCAACAGTCCCGCCCACAGCATACTTCGGATGTAAGAATACAATAACATTTCTCAATTGACAATTGGAGTATAAGCCTTAAAACCAGCTACGACATGACTAAGCCATTGCTTATGGTCATATAGACGCCAAAAGTTCATGGGGCACCAAACTTGTTTTGAGATATATATGTGTATTTTATTTGCATGGTGACAAACTCGTGGTTACCATGGAAATGTTAACTGAGCCTGCAAAAAGGCTTTGTGTAGGTTCATAGATTATATGTGTATGCTGGACAGATGCTTTTTTTACAACACTTTTCCTGGATGAAATTTAGTTAATTGCATCCATCATAGTCTGCAGTTTCATAATATTATCTTATTTCCAAGCTGCTTGCCATAGTTTTAAAGTAATCACGAAAACAACAGGCCTTATTTTAGTTTTTTTTCACCCTGCCTGCTCTTAATACATCCATGGCCTGCTCCTATCAATACGTTCTAAGGTTCTAAACCATCAATTACGTCACAATGATAAATTTACTAGCATCAGCAAACGTTCTTTGTGTATTTTAAATAGATCTTCTGAGAATGAAATTTAATATTCAAACCATCTTTAAACACTGAAAACATGGAAGTCACAAGACTGTAGAAAATACCTTGGCGCCTCTGTGAACATTGCAACACTGAACTCTGTCATACACAGTATTTTGACCACAGAAATCGATATTTCAAAAATTGAGTTTAATAACAATAAGTTAATAATAAGTTGAATAAAAACAATAGGACAATTGAAGTCCAGATTGAGGCAATTTCAGAAGAACCAACATCTTCATATGCCATGGACATGTGAATATGGTGCTGAATTTGCCAGTGTTTTAATTGTTAATGCTGTGTCAAAAGGTACTGCATTCAAACATGTCATTACACAACTGCACATTGGCTTCACCCTTATCCAGACAGACATTTTTATGGGAAGCCAATATAAGTTTGGAGCTTTCAGAGAACAGACACATCATACCCAGCATCATTTCTGCCTGTTGAGCGAATTGTTGGTAGATGTGTGGTTAACACATCCACAGTGCCTTTAAACAAGACCAAAGAAAAGGTTACTGTGGTCATGGCAATATGGACAGTGGTTGAGCTCTAGGAGACTGTGATGTTGTTTGCATGGAATGCACATTTTAACTTTATAGAAAAGCCTGATTTTAATTGTTGAAATGAGTAGTTTTTTGTATTTTTTTTTTAAAAATAAATCAATTCAATCTAAAATTTAAGAGTCTATAATTAGGCTATACTGAAGCGGATCTATTTATACTAGAGATTCTCTTAAATTTAAGTTAATACCTTTTAGAAAAATGTTACCTGGGGTAAAACTCCCTCTGCTACCCTGATTTGCATTTGAATAGCTCACAGCATTTTCATTTACATGTTAAAGCCTCCCCTAGAATTAGAGGGAGGAGGGTCATCGGGGGACAACTGCCAAGCAAGGCCCATGTCAATTCCTGACAATTCGCAGCGGTTTTAGGTGTTGCCTGCAAATTGCAGTGTGCAGTAGTAAACCTGAAATTCCATGACAATCTACATTGCCACTAACTGACGAAAATCCCACTTTTCATGCAGTGTTTGATTGTACTTGTATCTCCAGACAAGCATAAGGATGTTGAATCAAATACCTATGCATGCAATGAAAGCTCATGTTCCTTCCAAGTAAACACAAGAAAAACGTTTTTTTTTTATTATGCAAATCCAATGGATCAAAAGACTTGTGACAGACAGGTAAAAGACCAAATGGTACAAACAGTAAATTGTGAAAAGGAAGATATTTCTGATTCCCTAAATGAAAATGAGAAATCAAATAAGGTTTTGTCAAGAGAAAATAAGCATCCATCTCAAAATTCTGGAGTTGATAACAATGACGAACACAGTTCCCACATACACAAAAATATATCAAATTGTAGTTTAACTGATAAGGATCATGTACGCAACGAAAATTATTGTAATAGTAACATGGAACAGACAGTAACCCAACAAGTAGATGTTCAACAATTGACAAACACTGAATATTTGATTGTAATGTTTCTGTGAATGAAAATGTTAAGCAACCAGGAACCCAAATAAGCATGGAGACACTTTAGTGTATTTTGTCAAAAGAAGCAACATTTGATGAATTTAGGCATAAAAACCCAAGTGAGTCAGTGTTTACACTGACCCCCAGTGAATAGGAAAAGCTACATTCACAAAGTAAAACACGACAGTTAAATAATACCTATCTAAAACTGAATGGTTACTGTAAACATTCTTTCTGCACTTTAAAATTCACTATTGTTTTGAAATCATTGGAGTCTTTGAACTTCAATGTGACATATTGTGGAGACATTAGAAATTTTGGAGACATTTTGGCTAGACCAATAAGGAGGAATGTGCGTGTTCATTACAAAATGTAGCAGCACATCAGGTTTACAGGGACCGATTAGCCAGAGCTGACATCAGGTCTTTGGCAGCAAATAATAGAAGTGACGTGGGAAAGGATTCTTCTGTAATGAGAAAAATTAAATGGGAACAACATACTAAAAACTTCTTGGATTGTGATGAAATAGTGTCATTGCAAAAGCTAAAAGATTCATTTGTAAGTGAGGACATGACAAACTCCAAAATTAAGGGTTTAATTCAGGTTTTGCAAGTTGCCCCACCAAAGATAATTTGCTTTACAGAGGGGGGGATCCGACTCTGGCACGATTTGACAAAAAACAATGCTCCAGTAGCATTTATGATTAGTGAAGAGCACACACAGGGAGGTATAGAACAGTTACTAAATGCAATACAGGACAAAGAGCGGGATGTGTTTGGTAGCAACACAATACCCATACATATGAATAGTGATAGGTCCATAGTATTACTACAAGCAGCAATTAAAGTATTTAATGGAGATATTATGGAGCAGTATTTGAGACGATGCTGGAAAATAGTGAAAAGAGAGACTACCTCTACAGATCTAGATTTCTGTATCATACAAGCATGTAAAAGTCATTTGATGCGACAAGCTAGTGAACTTTGTAAAAAAGAGTACAGTAAGAAGGAAGATGGGTAAAAGATGGGAATGCACATCTTCAGTTTACAACTGAATGCCACAAGTCTTGTAGACATTTGTGACATTCTGTCACATCCAGTCCTGTAGGTGGACTGGGTGTTCACTGGGGATGGGTTTGTTTAGGTTTGTCTCTGTGATCCCTCTGTTTGTGTGAGTATGCCGCCCTCTTGTGTCTAGTTCATGTCATTGGTTTAGAGGGGCTTATTAGGTAGGTCATCGTTTAGTCACGGGTGGATTGTATTAGTAATTAGTATGTCTATGTATTTAACCTGGTTGTTCTCCCCTTGTCTCTTGTCAATCAATGTTTCCTGTGGCATCTCCATGTTCCCTGCATTACGTGTGGATTACCGTAGTATCATTGTTTTGCCCCACGAGGCTGTTTTATTTTGATCCAAAATAAAGTCTATTGGATTACCTGTACCTTCGCAACTGTCTCGTTATATTTACAAGGGGAGACGTGACAGATTGACTGACCATTTCAACCAGAGACAGCGAAGGAGTTCTGCAACCCATGGAAAGCTTTCCTTTTCCCCCAATAGCGGGATATGTCGGCGTGGATCTCCGCCGGAACAACCAGCGGATTTGCGAGCAGGCATGGGCTATGGGCTACTCCCCGGAGGATGTTGCTTACGATACCGAGGGAGTAGCCTATTTCGGAGGTAGCTGGCTGGAGGAGGAGGGTTGCGGCGAAGAGGAGTTATAGGACGAAGAGAAGGAGGACATCTCCCTATCGGAGGATGAGGAGACAGAAGGAGATGCTCACCGGGACGAGGTTAGGAAGGCCTGGAATCTCCTTTTGGACAGGATCCAGGGGGCTACCTCAGTTAGCTCTAGCTCTTCCTTGCCACAGGCTAGCTCTCAGGTACAGGGCAGTGGTCCGTCACCCAGGGCCCCCCGTCTGAGGGCTAGCCCTCTTAGCCACCCCTCCAGAGCACAGGCTAGGTTCAGCTACCCCGATACTAGCTGTAGCAATCCTCAGGTTGGCTCTCCGGTTAGGCCAGCTAGCCTCACCAGTGCTAGGGCTAGCTCTCGGGTTCAGAGCTGCGGTCCACAGTTCAGGGCTCCCCGTCCGAGTGTCACACCCCCTAGCACTCCTGTTTCTGCCCCAGTTAGGGCTTTTGTTTCTGCCCCAGTTAGGGCCTCTGTTACTGCCCCAGCTACTGCCCCAGTTACTGCCCCAGTTACTGCCCCAGTCGCCAACCCACTTCCCCAGTGGTATGACAATGAGGAGGAGGAGATGCCGGCCCTCATACGTGGCACCCCGTCCAAGATGGCCGACCTCCCCAGGGATGAGAGCGATGAAGAGGAGATGCCAGCCCTCATAAGGGGTTTCCCGCTCCATGTGGTGGACTGTCTCCCCAAGAAA
>JACXGM010024484.1:0-15713 GCA_016801145.1 Umbra pygmaea
GTAGCGGTTATGTCTGACTACTGTTACGCTGAAGTACTGTGTGATTTGTGAAGATCTGTCCGGGACATTACTGAAAGGGATGTTACAAGTGAGTCGCCTAATGTGCGTATGCTATACGTTATAGATATGTTGATAGATATATAAACGCTCCTGCTTCCTGACGTTGTGCCAGTCACTCGGGTGTTATGGTAGAGTGTGCATATTTCCAGGAAGAGTAGTTTTGAAGTTTAGCCAATTAGCGTCCGTGCAGCTGGTAATAGCACGTTGGCTATTACTCTGTATATTTCATTACAACGTGTTCACATTGGCTGTACCCTGCATCCTGCTCGCTCTGTGGTCCGGAGTTCTAATAAACACCAGTACATTTGCCAAAGCCTTCTGAGTCCTCCTCTCTCCACACCACTTCGCCCACAAACCGTTACACATATGGCTTATGGTTGATGTCCCCACTAAAGACAGTTTATTATGGTAACCATATGGCTCAGGGTTGATGTCCCCACTAAAGACAGGTTTATTATGGTAACCATATGGCTCAGGGTTGATGTCCCCACTAAAGACATCTTATTATGGTAACCATATGGCTCAGGGTTGATGTCCCCACTAAAGACAGGTTTATTATGGTAACCATATGGCTCAGGGTTGATGTCCCCACTAAAGACAGGTTTATTATGGTAACCATATGGCTCAGGGTTGATGTCCCCACTAAAGACAGGTTTAGGATCAAATTACACTTCCCAACCCCAACTTGTTTACCATTAGGAGAATATAGATAATTTGACAAAGCAACTAATCAATAGCATAATTAAAAAGTAAATTGTTTATGCCAAGAACTGTCTTGCAAAGGGATTTTTTTTACATTGTATATATATTTTTTTAATGACAGTAGCAAGCATAGGCCATGGAGACAGGCATACACAGTGGGTATAGAAAAGAATCACCCCCCTGTAAAATAATCACATTTTGTTGCTCTGCAGCCTGAAATGAAAATGGACAGACACAGATTTTGTTTCATTCAACTGTATGTACAACTCATAACACTCATAACAAGTGAAAGATATAATACCAACTTGGCAGAAAAAAGAAATTACAAATTAAAAAACAGAATCGCTGAGTTGGAAAAAGAATCACCCCGATCCTAATAATGACTTGTAAACCCAACCAGGTGTAGTTAATCGTTTTCTCAATAGCACACAAAGCCAATTGACTTTCAACTGTGATCAGCTGTGGTCATTTTGATTAGCTCAGCATGAAACAAGCTTTTCCTAAAGCATTCCAGTCCTTGGTAGTGCATCTGAAGACAACAATCAACTATGGGTGGCAAGGCATTGTCAAAAGATCTACGGGATAAAGTTGTGGACAGGCAAGTCAGGAGATGGATACAAAAAATTGCAAAGGCTTTATCAGTGCCTAGAAGCACAGTGAGGTTCATTATTAAGAAGTGGAAGGTATTTGGTACAACACAGACCCTCCCTGGGTCAGGACATTGCTCCAAAGAAGAGTGGTCAAATATTGTAACATCTAGATGTGCAAAGTTAGTAAAGACATATCCCAACAGACTAAAGGCTGTAATTAAAGCAAAAGGTGGTTCAACAAAATACTGAAACAAGGGGGTGATCCTTTTTCCAACTCAGTGATGTTTTTTTTTGCTTGGCAAGTTAGCAAGTAAATACTACCTTCATGGGGAACCCCCGGATGGAAGAAGGGATGCACTACGTACTGGGTTCAGTCTGGCAGAAACTTTTCTCTCGACATGGCATTCTGATTGGCGCAGGCTGTTCCAATGCGCGCTGCACATTTTCAGTTTATAGAATATTCATACATCGTTGCTGCCGTCCACACAGCTGCGCTTAAAATGAGGATAGGCTACAATGTTGTAAGCTAATTGATATAGTGTATACCACAAATGAACTGCTTGGATACTTACAGTATCTTTAGGGAAAACATATAACTTAAATGTGGGGAAAAGTTGTAACCAATCGTGAACACTGAAAGAAAATGAGTTTATAAAAAAGATTACTTCTGCATACTTGGGACGACACTACAGCTCTTGGTGGGTGGGGTTTCACATTGATTAACTCAATATTAAATGCATGGCTAAAGCGAGTTGATAATGACTTAACGGAGATATTAGTAAATCATTTGTTTGCGCATTTCCTCCAATACGACTAATTTTAATTTTGTAGCAAGTAACGACTGTGTTTTGGAAAACGTAAAGAAGTAAAAGTATTTAATTGTTGTAATAAAATGTAGTGAAGTAAAAGTACAAAGTTGGCAGACAGATACATACTTAAGTAATGTACAGAAACACGAAAAAATACTTAAGTACAGTAACGAAGTATTAATATTTAGTTACTTTACACCACTGTGAGGCAGTCTATTTCGGGGGGACTCTGCAATATAACTGTCAGTATACCCGAGTTCTTGACTGTTTCTTGTGGTGGTCCCTGGGATTACAAAGTCTGACTCTTAGACTTCTGAGGTTAGCTATCAGCGTCCCGTGCTGCTGTAAAGAGCACGTAGGCTATATCTCTGTAGACTTGTTAAGCATTCGACTAGGCCGTACCCTGCAACCTATCCTACAGTTGTGACAAGTGAGTCTGTTTAATTATGTATATGTGCACTTAGCTATTCATGTGTACCTTGCAACGTAGCTCATACCGTTCCTGGCTCATTGAGAATAAAACTAGCATCTTCATCCACCATCTACCTGTCAGTCTCTCTCTCTCCACACACACTAGATGAATGTGTGACAATATAACATTCCCATACTTTATTTTTATATTTTTTTGTAAACAATTACATATCACATGTTATTGCATTTAACATTCAATAAGGCAATTTTTTAGCACTATAAGCAGCCCAGTTTGACCTGGTCTGACAGTGTCATTTTCAGTTTTCAAACTGAACCCCCATTTTGTCCACATGGAAGAGCTACCAGTGTTTTTAATATATAAGTCAATTGTTGGTGTTCCGAATCTAGTGTGTCTCCGTGCTGTTTATCGGTGTCAAGAGTAAAACCTGCCATCTGAGTTATTACCATGGCCTCTGTTGAAATGTCATCGTCCAGTGCACTCTGCTGGCTTTCATTTGTATTGTCCTCAATTGACTTTTCAACATCCAGGGGCAGGTAATGTTGAGGAAAACATTTACCTAAGATGCCTGCAGTCGCCAACCTTTTGCATTTAGTATGCACCTCAATGTGCTCATTGAAACCTCAGTGCCTGTTGTCACCACGTTTTGGTCTTTTGCAGTCACTCAAGTGTTTATCTGGTTGCAGCCATTGATAGCTTCCTATTTCTGTCCCGTCCACGTAGTGTAATCACTGTTCCTTTAATTCTATACTTGTAAACTTTGCTTCCACCAGTGTCTCTGGAAGATTCAGTGCCGTCGCTATCCTTTTGTATCCTGTTCATTGTTTGTGAAGGGCGATAATGTCTTCTCTTACTTTTTGGATCTGTCTTCTTTTGTCTTTCTAACATGCAGTCAAACATGACACTCAACAGACCCCTAGCCAGTTCAGGTATTTCATGTGGTCCATCTCAAATACACCTGGTGAAACTACTGAAGCCAGTGGAGGCGCCATAGTATTTTATTTTGCTAAACTACGTTGAGGCTTATCCACACAGTGGTGGGGCTTAAATCAACGTCTGAATTGTAATGTGAATACATACACAATAGAATAGAGTATAACACACTTCCAAGTAGCTAGAATTACCACGCCTGACTGACTCCTTTTTTCACACGCAAAATTACATCAAGAGCAACAGACATTGACAGTCACTACTACTTAGATTAGGCAATTTCAACTTGTTCACTTTGTCTGGCAAACCTGTCCACTACACACCCAATAGGGAAGATTGATCGAAAAATATAGATTGATTCTAGCGTTAACAGGATCAGATACGAGTTCCAGTTTATTCTATGTTGTAGCCTACCCATTTCATCAAAGAATATGACGGCCAATGCAATATTACATTGTTGTGAACACTCAGAAACACATACACACACAGATACTAAGAGATTGACGGAGAAAGAGAGAGCAAGCTACGGTAGTTAACGGAGCACAACAGGTGACACCGAAGCCACAAAAAAATTCAACCAAGTCAGCACAGTTATTATTCTATGGTGGGGCTAACACGATTCTTGGTGGGGCTGTAACCCAACCAAGCCATACCCTGCCGCTGCCCCTAAATTAAGCCCTTTATTAGTTGCATCAGGTGTGCTTGAATCAACACCTGTCTTGCATTTGTGTGCTGTTTTGAGGGATTCTATTCAGGGGGTTGAATAATTTTGAAACTGGGGAAGTCATAATGAGTTGCATTTCCAGTTAGATATGGGAAACCACTTGATGCATTAGTTGTTTTGGGCTATTTCTATTGCTTTTGTTTGATTTGTTCATTATTGCAAACAGCTGACAGTTTTTACATATTGACAATAAACCCGGTTTGCAATGGGGGTTGAATAATTTTGATTGCAACTGGACATATCTGTGAGTGGCAAATGTATGGGAACCTCTAGGATAAGCAGTTAACTTGGGTTTTCAATCAATAAATGTAACAAACAGCCCAGTGAGGGCAGGCGTACAGAGACTGACAGATTATGGAATCTGTGTATATGTTAGTTATATTCTATGTATTTTGTGTTTTTCCTTATATTCAGTGCATTGCATGAAGTTTTCCCTTAACTTTACATGTAATGTTAAGTTCTGTGCTGACACCTCTCTCCAGTTTGGCCTCGCTAGAATAGGGTTTAGATTAGGGTAAACTGGTGTCTTGTAGATCTGATTAGAAACGACATTCAGCCATGTTAGAGTAGCTAGTTAGTTCTTTCAATATAAGCTGGCCAAACTGGGGAATATAAGCTGGCCATTGATTATATGTGGTACGTTGTCTGAGAGGACTATCCGGGAGCTACTCTGTTATAACGTAAGTTGTGAAAAGTGAGTTGCTGGAGTTTGGAAGTGAATGTGTACATTCTGTACTTGTGTGTTAGCTATCAGTGTTTGTGCCACTGAAAGAGCACGTTTGTCCAGTGTTTCTCAAATGGGGTATGTGTCCCCCTATAGGTACTTTGGAGTACTGCAGGGGGTACATGAAATCTTTGCAAAAATGCTAATTTAAAAATATGTCATGCATAATTCTTAAAATAATTATACTAAAACAATGAATGAATTAAGTGCTGGATTATAAACATTTGAAATGTAGCATTTAAATGTTTTTGTTTAAAAAAAGTTGTTGTTTAGTGAATCTATCACTGCCAGCGCTGTATTGTACTTCTTTATATATACTTTTTTTCTACCAAAAATGTTTTGCGCTGGTCAGGGGGTACTTGGCTTAAAAAGGCATTTCAAAGGGGGTACAATAATGAAAAAAAATTGAGAAACACTGAATTAGGCTATATGGTATAACCACTGTGCACTCGCTCCAACCAGTTGTTTGGAGTTTGGAAGTTAATGCGTAGGCTCTGTACTTGTGTGTTAGCTATCACCGTTCATGCCACTGAAAGAGCACGTTAGGCTATATAAGTATTAGAGGGTGAACATTTTTAGAGGGTGAGAATCTCACTGTTGGTAACGTGATAGTAGGGATGGATGGAGCATTGAAATCAACGGGAGAGGGTGGGAGTGGGAAGGAGTCGGAGATTACATTTTAAAAGACTGACGCTGCAATGCATTGAGTGCGAGGCATTTCGTTTGAGAAAAAAGAACCACTTACAACTCACAATATGTTTGTTGACTACTGCTAGCTGTGTGTAGCTTAATACTAGTTAGGTAGTAGTAGGATGAATTGAGTCCATTCTCGACGTGGATGGAATAAGACGTGGAAAAAGGTGAGCATTCATCTAGAATGCAGAATACTATTAAAAAAATCAGCGACAGAGGAGAAAACGGATAGAAGGTAAGATAGGCTACTAATCCAGTCTCTCTCCAGACTCAAATACGTTTGAAAAAACATGCTACTGGGGGGCAACAGAGTCTGATAACTTGTTTAGACAACATAGGAAACGAAAAGGGAGCGGGACAGGATTCGGGAGTCTTTCTCTCGGGATTTCGCAGGAGAGGATTCTCTCGAGATTTCGCAGGAGGCGGGCTGTTACATGATCGGGACATGCCCGGAGAATTTTCGTGGGCTCGGGATGGGATGGGAGCGACAATTGATTCCCGTGTTCACCCTCTAATAAGTATATCCGTTGTGCCACTCGCTCCGGTGGAACCATCTATCTGCCTTCGGTCTTCCTCCTCTACACCACACAAAAGCATGAAAATAGGATGACAATCAGAGGTGTGTTGGCACCCTGTTTTATTTAAAGGACAGGGATCTATAAAAGTCTGATCGTCACAACCCATGTTTGTGGAAATGTACCATGGCACAAAAAAGGAAATTTCTGAGGATCTCAGAAAAAGAGTTGTTGATGCTCATCAGACAGGAGAGGAGAAGAGTTACAAAACTATCTCTGAAGAGTTTGGATTTCACCAAGCCACAGTCAGGTTGTGTACAAATGAATGACATTGAAGACCAATTTTACCCTCCCCAGGAGTGGTTGACCAACAAACATCAGTCCAAGAGGCATGTAATAGACTGCCAGGTCACAAAGGAACCCTGGGTAACTTCTTAGCAACTAAAGACCTCACTCACATTGGCTAATGTCAGTATTCATGAGTTCACTGTCAGTAGAACACCAACCAACAATGGTGTGCATCACAGGGCTGCAAGGAGAAGGCCACTCCTCTCTGAAAAGAACATTTCTGCCGATTTGCAGTTTGCTCAAGATCACGTCGACATGCCAGAAGGCCATTGGAATGTTTTGTTGATGGACGAGACCAAACTATAACTTTTTGGTTTAAAAGTGATGTTATGTTTGGTGAAAGGAAAACACTGCATTCCAGCATAAGAAGCTTATTCCATCTGTGAAACATGGTGGTGGTAGTATCATGGTTTGGGTCTGTTTTGCTGCATCTTGGCCAGGATAGCTTGCCATTATTAATGGAACAATTAATTCTGAATTATACCAGCAATTTCTAAGGGAAAATGTCAGGACATCTATCTGTGAACTGAATCTCAAGAATCTCAAAGAATGGTTAAATGTTTTTGAATGGCCAAGTCCTGACCTTAATCCAATCAAAATGTTGGGGAAGGTCCTGAAGCGAGAAGTTCATGTGTGATATCCCAACAACATCCCACATTTGAAGCTGTTGTTCTGTATAGAGTAATGGGGTAGAATTCCTCAAAGCCGATGTGCTGGACTAATCAAGAGTTACCAGAAATGATTAGTTGCCATTATTGATGGACAAGGGGGTCACACCAGATCAGATACTGAAAGTAAACATTCACATAATTTGCCCCTCACAGTTATGTAATAATGGATCATTTTCCTCAATTAATAAATTACTAATTAATTTGATTAATTGGGTTCTCTTTATCTACTGTAATTATAGGACTTAGAATATATATTGCTGCAGAAAATTATAAAGGGTATATAGAAAATTCTAAAGGGTTCACAAACCTTTGAGCACCACTGTACATCTAGCCATTGCATATTTCCCATATACCACGCCCCTCCTGCCTTATAAGACCCATGTGGTTTAAAACACGTTCTACACTTTAAGTCTAATAAAAAAAATAACTTGCTTCTGAGCGACACTCTTTTGTGCAGGGCTGCTCAACCCTGTTTTTGGAGATCTACCATCCTGTAGGTCTTTTCTTCAATTCTAAATTTTACATTAGGTTACTTACACCTGGGTTTAGAGAGACAACCTAAAGGATAGTATATCTCCAGAAATAGAGTTTGCCAGGCAGCCCCGATTTAGGTCCTATCTATTTATTTATTTTAATCAGGACCGTGCACATTAATGAATAATCTTACACTTCTGTACAGACTGTAAATGAGCCAGAAGTAGAAGTTAATGTAATGTTGGGGGTTGATCATTACAACAAAACTGTTTTAGATTTTTTTGTGATAAAATATTAGGCAATTTTACCAGTGATGAAATTGTCAAGTATTTCATATAATTTATTTATCTTTAATTCCAAAATGGTGGAGTCATTGAGAATAGAAAGGTTTTATAATTATGTGAAGCATCACAGTAGAGTAGAAATTTATATGGCAAATAGTAACCCAATATGGCTTTGGTTAAAAGATAGATGGACGGTGTTGGGTGTGGATGAGGTGTGGATTAAGTGAAACTGGGATATGTAAAACGCACAAGATTTGTAAATATTGTAAATAACACAAAATGTATAAGCTAGAGATAAATATTAAAATGGCACAGGTAATTGGTCTCAACATTTGGTCACGGTTAGGTAAGGGTTGGGATGGGTGTGGAGTGTAGGGGCAATAATAAAAAAACAAAAAAGTGGGATTGGAAATGATGCACAATATAGAACAATGACAACCCTGTTGTCAAATACTGAAGCTGACCTTTCCCCAATTTTAAAAAAAAAGTATTTCATATCATGCAAACTAGTTCAAAAATAAATCAAACATGTCAAATTATTCAATAGAATAATAATTCAGGAAAACTGTATTGCTTTGTTTAGTACAATTTGCCTTTACATTTTAATCTTTTAGCTGACACTCTTACCCTGAGCAACATACTGTAAGTAAAGGGACATCCACAGGAACAACTTAGGGTTAAGTGCCTTACTCCAGGACACCACAACATTTGGTCCAGTTGGGAATTGAACTGAAAACTGTACAATTACAAGTCTCTCTAACCGCTGGGTCACCTGACTCCCCCTATTAAAAGTTTGTATGCTTGTAAAAATTTAAGAGATTAAAACTTGGGATGATAACTATGACCCTCCATAGATAACTTTCCCAGTTGGAAGTCTGTTTAAGTGGGGTTTTCCTCGATTTATGCCTCTAAGGTAAATTCCCAGTTGGTTATGAATGAACAATGGGTTATTATAAAAGTAGTTTGACATGCAACATGCTAGTTATAAATTCTTATTATGCTTTTTCTTCTGCGTGGTAAAACCTGGACCTGAAATGAAACATATTCTCTAAGAATGTTCATTACAGGAAAAGAGATTTTCCCAGAAATATGGGGTAATACTTTCAAAGATATGCCAGTTCACTGCCAAATATATCATACCTTTTAACATACTTAGGAGTATTTCTAGGCAGTTGACGTCATAGCAATGCAATTTGTAGAATACAGTAGATCCATAGTGATCATTGACTTCATTGAGCATTCCAATGTAATTGTATGTCTATGGCAGAAGCAACACATTTGGTGCCCTTGTTCGATATCCCAGACGTTATTTCAACTAGTTTCTCTCATCAACAACAATTATTGGTTCTCTGCCCTTGGGTGAAACACTTTCCTGTCTCTCCTCTTCAGAAGCAACCATCAAGCAGAGCCACAAATGTCTTCCCTGACAGTAAAATGTCAAGCAGCAGAGTGAATGAAGGAATGAATGAATACCACCACTACTTACCACCATCATTTTCTGTAATGGACTTTCTTTCAGAGAGATGCTAAAAGCTTTCCATGGATATGTATATAAACCTTCCTAGTTTAAGTAGTGTTTTTCCTGCATTGAAGAATCTAGCAACAAAACTCCTGAAGTATTATCAGTATGCAGGCACAGATTCTAAAAATGAAATATATCCTGATGCATTTACTTATGTGGCCTATGAGGTTTTTTTAGATCGGGAAGGATGGTAGTATGGGGGACCAACTGCACATTTTCTAAATGCGTACATGCAGCTTAATCACCCTGGCTCATTGTCTGTCAATGTGCCTCACTCACAGAGAGTGAACTACAACAACAGATATGTGCTACATTACCAAGTTACGCACCCTTGTCCACTCAATGCACTCGACAGTGAACATACTATTGTTTACAGGAACTATAAAAGCTAGTAATATGAGATACATACTAGACATTTATAGTGATCAAAAAACCTTTGCGGGGCAAATGGAATTTTCATCATTTGCACACCCCCCCACGCCGCCCCCCTATTTCTTTATCTGCACAACACACACAGACACCCCAACACAGACAGACAAAACACACATTACTAGAACTCACTAGCCATAGGTCCATGATCTGGATGGGGTTTTCAGAATCCTGTCATAATGTGGCCAAGCGCGTGGCTGTGCCTGTCCTAGGTTGCCCGATGTCACAGGTCTGACCCGTCTTTGGCTAACCAGCCCTCTTCACTGGCCATACATATGTGTGCAGATTTGGAGCAAAATCCATGTTCTGTATATTTGATATGACTAATGCAGCTGTTTTAGCTTGTCGTTCAGAGATCTCTGCCTAGCAATGAGGCTTATGTGAGCCTGCTCCCTGAGACCCATGTATGATTTATGAAACTGCTCACACAAGCACACCAACAGCATTCAAAATAAATCAGAATCATTACCCAGAATAACACATTTTACTTTGCCAACTGTCAGAAACCATTTATCTATAGTTTGTCTCTGTAGTCTAAACTAATGCGAGTCCTGTGAATCAAACCCACAAGTTTAACACTCAAGCAGTTTAGGAGTAAACGTTTTCAATTGATAGCTGCAACATTTTCTGTCATGTCCATCTATCAAATATAAAATAACTGTATAATTTGTGTTCATAATCCTTTGCTTACATAGCCCATACAGTAGCATATTACTGGATTCCCCATAAACATTGTCTGTTAAAGTCTGAAAAGATTTTGGATATTTGGAACTGGACCCAATTTGACCCAGCTACAATACAAGCACCCATTGTATTTTAAGTTACAGATTGGTTCAGTCCAATCTGACCAGTCTACACTCTTAAAAATAAAGGTTCTTCAAAGTTTCTTTGTTGGGGTATATGGTTCCTTGAAGAACCTTTAACATCTAAAGAACCTTTCCACTGCACAAAAGGTTCTTTGTAGCGCCAAAAGGTACTTTAGATTATAAATGGTTCTTCACCATCAATCTCATGTGACCTTACATTTTTGGAGTAAATTTGTTTTTCCCATACATTGATTTATTTGTGGTGGCGTGCCACAATCTCTGCACTGACCGCTATAAATAGATTTGTGGTTCCTATGTTATTTAGACTGCAAAAATATTTAAACTTATATTAGTAACATAAAAGGCAACATGTTTAGTTTTGGGCAGCATTATTTTCACATTTCTTAATGGCACTAATAAAAAATAGGTTCTTCAAGGAACCTTTCAGTGAAAGGTTCTTTGGGGAACCAAAAAGGTTATTCTATGGCATCGCTGTGAAACCCCCTTTTTGGTTCTTCCTGGCACCTTTATTTTTAAGAGTGTATATCATTTATTAATACACGCACCCATTGTATTTTAAGTTTCATATTGGTTCAGTCCAATCTGACCAGTCTTTATCATTTATTAATACAAGCCACTGTTTCCTTCATGTCTTCACCCTTCCTTCTAAGTCTTCCCTCCCTCTGTCCTCAGGTTTTGTCCCTGGGTGCAGACGTGCTTCCTGAGTACAAGCTCCAGACGCCCCGCATGGACAAATTCACTATCCTTCACTACAGCCCCTTCAAAGCAGTTTGGGACTGGCTCATTCTGTTGCTGGTCATCTATACGGCCATCTTCACACCCTACTCTGCTGCCTTCCTGCTCAACGACCTGGAGGAGCAAAAGAGGAGGGAGTGCGGCTACTCGTGCTCTCCGCTTAACGTGGTGGACCTCATGGTGGACATCATGTTCATCGTGGACATACTGATAAACTTCCGGACGACCTACGTTAACCTCAACGAGGAGGTGGTCAGCCACCCAGCGAAAATAGCCATCCACTACTTCAAGGGTTGGTTCCTCATCGACATGGTGGCCGCCATCCCCTTCGACCTGCTCATCTTTGGCTCAGGATCAGACGAAGTAAGGGAAAACACTCACCTTTCGTTGGCTTGCTGTTCTGGTTGTCCACCGTAGTTGAAACGTCCTTAAAAGTCACTAGCAGATGCATGTTGCTAGGCCTCGGGTCCAAGCCATGGTGACATGGTCCTCCTGTACTTCTTGCTGTTTTGAACCGATTAAATTAAAGACGCTTGGTTCCACTTCTTAACGCTTCATGTCACACACCCTCAGGGTAGTGCTCAACATGACATGGTACTCCTGTAGTTTTGTCTCATTCCTCAGGAGCGTTTGAATTAGTCAACCTCACTTACCTCCGTCAGATTGTTGCCGTTGTCACATTTGATTTGGTCCCAGGCTGTAGCCAGGATTGAAGGGCATCATCACACTGTACAACTGCATCTTCCTCTGCAGATGCTGCACTTGCTGTTATTGCTTTTTTAGCATTGCTTTTGTGCTGTTAGATCTCATTAGGTGGACCAACACCTGGCTAAATTCCTAAATAGCGAGGAAAGAGATCAAAGCATGAAAAATAAGGCTTTGTAGAAATAATGGTTTATTATGGTGCAAAATATATTTTGTATTGTATTAAGTGTGTCCCTTGCTGGCATATCACACAGAGAGACAGATTAGATTACACACAGCACCTCAAAAAGATGGCACCATTAAAAGACAAATTAGGGACCCGTAAAGAGTCTCTCTGTGGGAGCAGTGCAGAGTCATTGTTTACCATCAGGTGTCTTGTAGCAGAGTGGCCCGAGTCTGGGGTCATCAGTAAGGCAGGGACAGTAACAGATGGAGGAGCAGCTCCGTAGCACAACGTGTGTTCGTGTCACCTACTGTGTCCCAGGAAATGAGCAGCTGAGGCTTCATGTAATGATACAAGTGACAGTCCTGCAGGACCAGTTAAGCCGTTTGAGATCATAATTCAATTGGTTGTTTATGTAAAATAATTGTGTCAGTCCTGGGCTTGAGGCAGCATCACTCCAGGAGCGTAGTAAGAAGTAGTCATTTGGGATTATGCCTGCTAGTTTAAAAACGTCCATTGCATGCTGTCTATGAAAATAGGTTTAAAATGGACAGGCCACAGGCAGGCAACAGCATTTTATACTGTATTTACTTTACCACCAGGGCTGTTAGAAGAGGCATCAGCTAGTAGCTGTTTAACGTTAAGCAAAGCTTTTAATTAATAAACCAATAACTATAGCCTGCTAAAGACTCCCATTTAACATGCAAAACCGTTGGTCCCTATGCACATTAAACATTCCTGTCAAGATCATCAGTTAGGGAGAAATTTAAAAAATATGGAAATAATTTCACATTTATTTAGGATACAGTCATGTGGAAAATTAGATTGACCCTCAGAGAACCTGTGCTATTTCATGTACAGTATGATTTCTTAAATTGGGTAACCTTTATCAGTGAATGGATTTGGTCCAAATGTGTACAAATAAAGACAACTTTCCAAGGCTTACTGTATGCCCTGTCCACTTCAGGGGAAAGACGTGGGTCTACCGTGCATGGTTTTCTAATGGAGGTATCACACTATCAACATTAATATCTGTGTCCCCTAGCAGTCAAGTTGATGATGTGCCATAAATCATCCCCCTTTCTAAGACACAAGGAACGATAGTAACTGTCAAATTCAGTCCCACTTGTAAACAAGACAAGCACCCTATAAACAACTGAAAAGCAATGCAGAGAACTGAATACATGTGACTCTCGATGACAAGAGATAATAAAGGTTTCTTTAAGGATATTACTAAAATCATAAGTCCTGAAGAGATGAGGCACAAACCACAAACATTTCCTTATTCTTTTTACAGACTGCAGGACACTAATAAATCATGTCTTATCTCATGGCAGACTATAGTTCATTTTCTTTTATTGCAGTGTGTTAATTTAGTCGAGCGAGAACAAAAATAGAGAGTTGCCAGGATTAAGGCTGTTTAAATGAAAGCAAACAGAATGCAGGAGAGGTCGCAGAGGAGGAGTGGCACCATGTTTGAACTTTGTTTTTGTACTGGCTGCTAAGCTTGCTGCAATATTTTGAGGTTCTCTGACAAAAGTTCAAATATTTCATATTTGACCGTTCTATAAAAAGATTTTGACTGCAGTCATCTGCAGTATGATTTCTCCTCACACATAATTTTTCTAGACTTCCTGAAAGACCGAAATGTTTCATCTTATTTTTATCTTTATTTTTTGTTGCCTTTTCTCTCTGGTGGTTCAGACGTCACCAAGGTACCCATAACATAATGAGACTGTCAGGGCTGTTCAGACTGTTGTGGTTTTAAAGCAGGTTTTAAGATATTCACCTGACATTCCCTTTCATCAAAATCTTACATTATTACACATTATTATTATTATATATTTATTTATTTATTTATTTACATATTAATTATTATGCAGTTTGGCATGAATCATGTCCACTGACACAGAAAGTGGATACAGATATAAAGCTTATTTATATTAACTCTGCCCTGTTACCGTAAAACTAAGTCCATGGCCAATCACAGCTGTGGATTTCCTTGTCCCTACAGACCACCACCCTGATTGGCCTGCTGAAGACTGCTCGGTTGCTCCGGCTCGTCCGTGTGGCCCGTAAGCTGGATCGATATTCAGAGTACGGCGCCGCCGTCCTTATGCTCCTCATGTGCATCTTTGCGCTTATTGCCCATTGGCTGGCCTGTATTTGGTATGCCATCGGCAACGTGGAGAAGCCCTATCTGGAGCACAAGATTGGCTGGCTGGATAACCTGGGCGTGTCAATTGGGAAGAGGTACAAGGCACGAAGAAAAATTGTAGAGAAATAATGTATGTTGTGACAAAATGTACCAGCAGTGATGCCCGATAATTTACAGTAAATCATTTTAATAATAATGCAGGTGAATTTAAAACAATGTCAGGAAAGTCCTTTCCGATTTTGGGCCTGTTCATTTCTTTTTGTGACAGTACAGTGAGAAAACATACTTTATCAGGGTGAAGCGTGTCACACCATGACCCAACTCTCCATCCCCTCTTATGTAGGTACAACTATAGTGACCCCAGCTCTGGGCCATCCATCAAGGACAAATATGTCACAGCCCTCTACTTCACCTTTAGTAGCCTGACCAGCGTGGGCTTTGGGAACGTCTCACCCAACACCAACTCTGAGAAGATCTTCTCCATCTGCGTCATGCTCATCGGCTGTAAGTATAGGGGACTGTCCCATGACTGAATGCACAAATAATTAAATGAATAATTCTGTTCATTGAATGTAATGTGGTAACTGGAACTCCCATGTTTTTTGTAGCTTGTTATTAATGAAGAGATGTTACATGTTTAGTAGTGGTAAAAGCCTGATGACACCTGGTAACAATGTCTGTTTCCCCCTACCCCAGCCCTGATGTACGCCAGTATCTTCGGTAACGTGTCAGCTATAATCCAGCGGCTGTATTCCGGCACGGCACGGTATCACCTGCAGATGCTCCGGGTCAGAGAGTTCATCCGCTTCCACCAGATCCCAAATCCTCTTAGGCAACGTCTGGAAGAGTACTTTCAACACGCCTGGACGTACACCAATGGCATCGACATGAACATGGTATGAACGTGGGAGGTGTTTTAGTGTTTGGATTGGTTTGTTAGTTGTGTGTCTGTGGAGAGATTTTACTATAGAAATCAGGGTGAAAGTCCCTAAACTTTGACTAAACAGGTCATTTTTTAAATGGATTCATATTCTGTCTCCACAGAAGAAGTTCATCCACATAGAGAAAGGCTATTTGGGTTTTAGTTTCAGTGTAAAAAAAACTTTAGGTATTAGGGGTTCAGGTTAAGTGTTATAGTAAGGCTACATTTCCATATTTGGGTTTTAGTTTCAGTGTAAAATTCACAACTTTAGGTATTAGGGGTTCAGGTTAGGTGTTAT
>JACXGM010024485.1:0-15727 GCA_016801145.1 Umbra pygmaea
CACACACACACAGGCTCAGCCAATAGCAGGCAAGCACAAGGCCTCCGGGATGAAATCAGACGATTGTAATTGACAGGAAAGCAAAGGAAACGCCCCATTTAGCCACCAGTCATGCTGAATCAAATTACACACCCTTTGCCTCAGCCCAGTCTGGGGATTTCAGAGGGAGGGAGGGGATTAGGACCGTTGGAGGAAAACAGGGGGTCTTTTTTGGGTGGAGAGAGGCAGTGCCTAAAGACAGGAGAACCTGCTCATCTAGTCTTTGTGAGAGGGGTGCTGTGTGTGCTTGTGAAGGGGTAGTTAGAGGCCTGCTGGTGGAACAAGGGGAACAAGGACTTGCTGGGAATTGGGCTGGTGACCCACCAACACTGCATCAGATTGCATTTTATAGGAGAACTCTTCTGCTCAACTTCTGTCCATCAAAATATGATGAACAACAATAGACTGTTGTCCACATTCAGAGCCCGTCCCTACTTTATTGTCAGCAGACCACTCCTGCTGCCAGTGGGCTGTGAAGAAATAGCACTGTACTTTCATAAAGACTATCTCATTTCTGTTACATGTCTAGAAATGGATCAAAGTTGACTATAAACGGGGGAAATTGCACAGTGGTTTGGTCTGAATTTTCAATGACAATTTCAAGGCCGTATAATGCTGTAAACTGAATATAGTATTTTCTATTTTTTTGTTTTTTTTAAGCCTTCACTTTGGAATGAAAGGTTAGGCCTTTCTTAGTATTTCCCCCTGAAAATATTGAAATATTTGTCCGAAAAGAATGTGATTTCAACAGGGCTGGGTGTGATTAAATGAACTTTGGACATTACCTGTTAAACACTTAACTTCAAATATAGAGTAAAGCACCTTATTGTCAGAAAACACATAATTAATACCAAACTGAGCAGTGATGATGAATATTTCTGGATAGATTTTGAAAGACATGCACATAATAATTCCCTATCATGTTTTTTATGAAATAGTTGTTATTCCTTGTAGTGGTATTATTGGAGATCTCTCATCCATTCAGGCGGTACTAATGACTTGGTTGAGTTTGCACTGGTTTAATGTAGAGGACTTTTTGGAGAGTTAGTGTTTTGGAGGCTGTTAAAGAAATTAGTTGTATGCTTTATGAGAACAAATTCTGCATATCTGTGTATATATATCAATAATATACATCCAGTCAAATGCCTGCTATATGAGTGGGGTTTTGATTATTTTTACAAGGTGAAAATGTTATTTTGAATTAGTTTTGTTTATGAACTTTAAATATCACTTTTGAATTATATATATATATAATGTCCCCTCATCCTTAAAATTAAATACATACATTATATTGATAGATACATACATATAAGATTGTAAGTAAACTAATAAACTTAAGCATCTCATTAAGTCAAATATATAGATAAGAAATGAACCACATGATACTATATACCGTTATAATGAATACAGTGCTGTATTGATGAATCCACTGACATATATCGACCCTTTCTCTCAAATATGTAAACTATTCCTAGATTTATTTGGATTAATCAGGTTTTATGTACATTAGGATGAAAAGCAATAATGTCAATAATGCAACGGTAAACCAGAGCCAGTTAAGTAAGTTCATAGATTTCAATTTCATCCAGAACACAACCTTGATTCTTTTTAATTTCATTCAAAATTGGTCTAACGTGGTATAAAAATGAATATAGATTTATGCCAACACAGGATGAGAAATGTAATTAATTAGTAACAGTTTCACACAAGAGTATGTTTTTGTTACTTTCTGACATCTTGTTTTAGTAATTTTGAACTGCTTAATCCCCTGACTTCGCACTAAATATAAGTAAGACTGCAAGCGTATCTTACATACAGGATGTGCAAACACCAGTGCAACATCAAGATTCCTTTTTTTAGTAGCTGTGCAATTTTGAGCAGACAATACCCAATATTTGGAAGAGACAACTTATGATGTAGAGGTAAGCATGAGTGTAAACATGCAATGCTTTAAGAACATAACATGAACAATTTAGTCATTTGTTATATTTTGAAAGTAGGGTCTCAGAAGTTCTATAGCATGGCTATTCAATTACAGTTGTGGGGGTCAGAAACACTTGTTTTTTGTTTGTACTTGCTAGATAATTGCACTCCCCTGTTGCCCCAGTTCCAAATCAGCCCTGATTTAGAAGGCAAAGAAGAAAAGCACAAGTTTTTCAGCCCTCCAGGACCAGAATTGAGTATTGCCATTTGTGTGGAACCCAGAGTCAGATACAATGGTTGGATAGACGTTGGGATTCTAAGCAGATTTGCAAAGACCTCTTCCATATCTTGATGCCCAATACACTGAGCCATCATTTGTTTTAAAAGTAGCATTTATTTAACATGCATTATTCTATTTACACGTTTAGGGAGAAACATTATAGGCATATCATGAAAATATAATTCAGTGTGTAGATGGTTCCAGCCCATGTTACATAGTTGACTTATAGCAGCATTTAATGATTTCTTGCTGTTATAGTAGTTTTCATTATCAATATTAACTGATTTAAGATACCAGGTCAAAGGTAGCCAAAGAACAAACCCTTGGGAGAAGTTCGACATCAATAGCGATTACATTGCTAATCATAAGCTTCCAATTCTACGAAAATTAAAACATCTCATAGTTTGGATTTTCAGATGAAGACAGCCAAGATTAAAACAAAAATGATCAGCTTTCATTTTTAATACCACACTAGTGATAGTTTTGTCAAACACAATACAAGCTTTAGTGAAATGGAGCTTGTCTCAATAAGGACATATTCTGTTTCAGTTTGGTCATGTTTATTTAATGTTACTGAAACTACACAATCACTTCCCAAAGAGAACAATCCTAATGCATCAAACTCTGAAGTAATATTTGGTATTATTGCCAACTTTTTGAATGTCAATGAGTTTTTTGTTTCATTATCCCAGCTTTTAATGTGAAAAGGCTAGACTGGTCTGGAAAAGTTAATGTTTCTTCAGAATGCGGCAGGAATACTTATTAAATGAGAAAATGAAGGGGTAGAAATTCATGTTGAATTGCAGCTATAGGCACTGTTGTCAAGGACCCCAGACTGAACAACTCTTAAATAATACAGATAAAAGTTGATTACACTAATACACCACAGTACTGTTGTTATTTCAAAAATAATACTGTGGTTTTAGTTTAATATTGTTTATTGGAAAGGTAGATGTATTTTCCATGTTTGAAGTAATCAATTTTGCATGATAGTTTAGTAAAAATTTAAGATTAGCAATTCAATTAAGATCCCATGTCATTTAAATATTCCACAAGGTGTATACAAAGCTTTAAAGAAAAGATGGACATACTGTATATTTAATTTCATATATTTACCTTGTGGTCTAATTGATATGGAAATTAAAATAATTACTGTCTTATGAAATGAGGTATAGATTGATAGACAGTGGAGTGAGAAAGTATTGGCAGCGCTTAAAAAAAGGATGAACATGTAGTAAATGACTGTACAAATAAATACTCAAAATATTGAGTTTTATTGAATGCTCAAATAGTTGATAAATTATACTCTCCTATACAGATAGTGTTGCTCAGAAGAATATATAATGGTTAGCAAATTAAGTTTTTCAAAATAATCAATTTTAATTGTTTAAATATAGTTCCATGCCTATAAAATAATATTGTGATTTGGACAACACATTTAGGGGGATGTTAGATCATTTGTGTATACTAAATCCTTACAGACCCTAGTTTCTTCTGCCTTGTTGGACCCCTGTAATTTACACCACAGGGTTTCAATGGGTGGTGTCAGCTTCCTGTATCCTTAGAGAAACATCAGGTGTTGGGCTGAAATATCCTGCTACTGGGTAAATTTCATGATGTCATTGACATTAATAAGGACTTAGAGGGTCAATAGAAGTATAGGCACATAGCATCAGTGATGGCCACTTTATTTACAGTAGCTATAGGGTTATTTTCTACTCATGCCTTCTCATTTTGATGCCAATCCCGGCAAAGGTCTGCTTTGTAAAGATCTCAACTGACAAAATGATTGGAACCAATGCTTTGGCCGATGTCATGAAAAAAAGAGCTGTTTGCACACCAGTGGTGAATCTGGCACTAAAGTTAGAAAGTAACCCTTTAACTCTACAATAAAAGATGGTGGTGGATCACTGATCTTATAATTTTGCTTCCAGGCCCTGACGTCCTTAAAAATGTCAACAACATCAGGAACTAAACCTGGTTGCCTCTCATGGCAGGCACTTCTAGCATAATGTATTCCTAATAGCAAAATATCTTTCTCTGAGCAATTGTATTGGTATAAAGGTAATTTATGAATTGTTCAAATCTTCTGAGCTCTGTATTTTAATTGTTTTCTACAGTAATCTTTGTTGATCTTTAACAACTGTCATTCCTTTGTTACCACACTGCCTCCCTCACCCAAGACCTGAAGTGCTCCACTTCACTGAGTGGAGAAATAAAGATGAGATGACTTGGGGGGATATCTAGTTCATAATCTATTATTTTATTAGTCTTTACAATATTATATTATGCCTACTATAATAGTAACCATCAAAACTCTGACTGGTTTTGTTCTCTTTAACAAATGTATACATTATGTATAATAATCGTAGCGCCCCTTTCAAGGAGTGATAGAAAACCCTTATTTAAATTGATGCACTTAAGCAATTATTCCAACCTACCATAATCACAAGACGAGCAAGTAACGCATTTGAATGTAAAAGACGAACACTCAACCAATGCACTCCTTTGGCCTTTTGGTTTATCGATTCTGAAGGAAGCTTTAACTTTGTTTTGGAAATAAATTGAGAGGCTTTCACCACAGACTATATTTGAGTTCTTCCACATACATTTATAGAAAGCAAAAAAAATGAAAAAAAAACATCTAATTACAGTTTCTTAAATCTATTTTGCTAACATTGGTTATTATTTCATAGTAAGATGAGGAATAAGTCAGTTTCTGGATGTTATTTATGAAAATCTTAAAATGAAGTAAACATATTTATGAGTAACCTGAAGACATTTTGTTTTTTAATTAAAAATACAAGGAGTTAATATATTTCTAAACACAGGAAAGTTGGTTTCTACTAATGGTTCAAAATTTATTTATGGCAACTCACCTCCACACATTTCATTGTAAATGAAATAGTTGATATGGGTTCCCCATAGCTTATATTTTAACTTATGAAATGCACTATTTCAAAGAACACCAGTGCATTCACAGTGGAATGACAGATAATATAATATTTTAAGATTGGAAGTATTTTAGTCACGCATCAATTTTGTGCCTCAATTACACATTTTGTCCTGCATCAGCAGCCTTTCTGGAATGTGCTGCTTGCCTCCCCTTTCCCCTTTGACTAACCCCATACTGACTGGCCCAATTACACATTTCCTCTGGACTCTTAACTTGCTTTTATAATCTTAAACTTCATTCAAACCTTTTGTGATAACACAGCTTTAGTTGTGATTGCAATGCTGAAAATGAGTGATGCAGGTGTCCCTTACAACAGGGCCACATGTTATGTATTCAAATACACACAGACACACTCTTACATACATTCATATCTACTACTTGGGACCCTTTGTGATTAGTAAGGAAAGAGTGAATTGCTTGCATAATCAAAGCCTTAATGATTGATTACTTTCAAATTGGGCTCACGTTTCTTTAATGTGAAAACATGACAGAATGTGAGAACTGAAGGTTGAACAGTTTAGCACATAGGCACACTGTGTAGTAGAGCTATGCTAATTAGCCACACACACCACCATATTCATATCTGTACTAGCTTGCATGTATCTTGTATGGTCACCTAGACTGAATAAACAGCACTGATCCTGTGTATTGTTTTACCACAAGGGATAGGGAGCCGTCTGTCCCTTGTAGATTTTCATAGTTGGCGCCCCTTTAGAATGAAAAAAGTGGACAAATGTTTCAGGTGAAGCAAAGAGAGACCGTTTCATTCCCCATGTCTAACTGTCAGAATTTTGCCAGTTTAATTCACCTTAAAAGTGAGGAAAGCTTAGTTGTCTTTCGGTCACATACTGAGGAACCTCAAATAGATCTGTTGAATTCTGAGAAACCTGATCTAAATTGTTATTTTGGCAAATTGTACATCACCAACAGCATGGTGGGGACTGACTTGACCTCTCAAACTGAACACTGTCCTCTTCTGAAGGGGCCACTGCAGTCCGATAATTTGTGTTTGGTAGCGTTTCTTCAGATTCTTCCGGCACCGTAGAAGTGTTTCATACCGGTCTTAATAGTGGTCTTAGTGCATTAGTTTTGGGCCAGCATCTCCTGGCTTTAGTTTCTGGTTTCTCTGTGATCAGTGAAGGAGGGTTTGCCGTGTGGCCGTTCATGGCTAGCCATCATTTTGATATAAAAAAGCGTATTCTTTGAACTTTGTTACAGTGTGTCATGCCCGCAAGAGGTATGTGATATTGCAGGTTTTTTTCTTAGCACATTTTTGTGAATCATTTTTGGGGAATTTTTATTACTGTATCTGCGCCATATTAGTTCATCGTTTTTGTTATTTTTCCAAGACTCAAGATGTATTGTAAATGTTTCTAATAAAACAAAAATGAAAATATGAAAAATGGATGCACTTTGCTTTGTCTTCCTATACAGGTATTTCCTAGATGGTGTATTTGCAGAGTAGTAACAGAGAAGTGTAAAACCCTCCACACGTATTGTCCAATATGCAGTAGAAATCAGAGAACGGAGCAAGAAAATGGCTATTAAGAAATTACATTTATTTATACATACATGTGAAAAATTAACAATTTAAAATCTAACCTATATCTAACCTATATCACCAAATCTATTGGGAATGCCACCGAATAAAAAGCTGTGTTGTTGGAGGGAAAACCCAGCAGGATGCATTCTACTGTGGGGATGGCACCTGGCAGCTTTCCCCAGCCTCACTGGTAACCTCTGTCCTAACAACCAGTCTAACCAGCATACAGAACTACACACACCCAGAAGAAACATCCAATACAGAACCGGAAAGAGGGGCCTGGGAAACTCCCAATGGATATCCCGAGCAGAAGGCATGATACTGTTCCAGTTACATGTAGTGGATGAGAGCAGGTGGGTGGTAGCAGAGCTCATTTACAGTAAAACAAGCTGTCTGGGGTAGATCAGAGAGTCTGCAGTGGGCAATGCTCAGTGTCCTGACTACCCATCCCCTGCAACCAGATACATCCATCCAGGACAGCAGGCAGGACTCCTCACTAGACCTTCACCACCCCCACAGAACCCATAGCCACCGGGAAAGCAAGTCATTTTTTATTATTTAATTTTTAAACCAGAAAAAGACGGCTGTTCATTTCAACCGGAAAAAGGTTAACAACCGAAAGAGCGAGACTGAAAAATAGGCTGCACAGAAAATTCTTTGTAATAGGAAATGTTGATAAAAATTGTATTTTAAATCAGAAGAGCAAACTTTGTGCTGTGGAAAGGCTGTCGAGAATTTAACAGGCACTGATCAAATTAAAATGAGACTGTCACCAATTTTGTGCAGTTTAAACTGGCCAGAGATTCTTGACCAGGTACATTTGGGATGAGGGCTCTTTTACTCCTGGCTTCCCCATTAGCCCAGGGTAGTTACATTTAATGACTCCATCGTAAAATTGTGTGATCACCACTGAATGTAAGAACCAAAAGACAGGACACCCTTCATATATTAAGCAGCTTCAGATCACATCCACCTAGTGTTGCATGTTAACAGAACACCTCAATAGTGTTAAATAAATATAATTGGGACACAAGTTTAAATATTTAAGTGAAAAGCAGCCTGGGGAGCAGGGCAGTTTACGGAGTTCAGGTCTTCATTGATGAAGCTTAGTGATCATTTTCTGGAATATCAAATGAGTGTTCACAGGCTTATTACACACGGGGATTTGTTAAAAAATTTGTGACAAAAACTGAAAAGATATGGCAGCCCATAACATAACATGCTCAATTTCTCAATTCCTGTCAACTGAATTCAATTTGATTAACTCCATGTCGTCTTTCATATTTAAAACCGATCAAGCCAAGGCGTAACCACAAAGCTTATTGAATTAAATGGGGCCAGACTGCAGAGGAAACTGTGCAAACAGAGGCCATAAAAACACACTTGCACCTTTTGTGTGCCTGTGTTTCTGTCCATTTGCCCCATGTGGATCTCTCCCCCACCCCCTTCTTTGTCTTCTCGTCTCCTGGTCTTCTCTTCCCGTCTGTCCGTCTCTCCCTAAACCTCCCAGTCTACCCGTCTGCCCCTAAATTTCCCAGTTTGTCCCTGCTCAGGCCTCAGTTGTTCTGGCAGCAGGCGTTCTGCTTCGCTGTGTTCTGCGTAGGCTGCACAGTGATGGGAACCACGTTGGAGTTGGGCGAGAAGTCGGTGTCGCTGCGGCCCGACATCTGCCTCTGTGATACAATGTTGTAGATGGCTGCAGGACAGACAGAAGGACAGGTGAGGAAACAGACACTCCTTATCTAACAGCAACCGTTATAGAGGGTTTGCTCTGGGACAACAGAGAATACCAAGCTGGCCTTGACAACAAGACGGACAGGTAACACGGACGAGCAGCGCTTCCATTTTTTTCAGGGTTGTGTATATAAATCCTCAAACTAATATGGATCAACCACATAGCGTCAACAGAGTGAAAAACGACACTGAATACGAACAGACAAGTGAACCTCAACACGGTTGCCCTGGTGTTTTAACCGCTAACTAGGCAAGGCAAGGCAAGTTTTTTTATATAGCACATTTCAACTACAGTCAGCGTGCATCCTGGCTCAGGGTGTCTCCAGTTCCTACATGGCTGTGTGAAAGGTGCTACTTGCTCATCTCTCAATGAGATCATTAGCACTATCGTTAGTTGGATGGGCCTCGTTGGTTTGACGTTTTCGTTCATTAAAAATGACAGCCAAGGACGTGGCGGGAGTAGAACTATTAATTAAACAAATGAAGACAGTGGGAATTTAATGCGGAGGAGAAAGTCAAACACATACGGCCAGGCTGATTTAAAGACCTGCTCAGTTAGCAGACTTTTCCTCAAAAGACTTGGGATTTTCTTTGTCAGGTGTTGTACTTTTAGTGTTAACAAGCCACCACCATGGGCCAGTAATTACTAAAAGCATTTCTAAGGTGTGGCCAACACATCAATACCTCAGAGTAAATTGCTCCTGTAGGTGTACTTTGTGCGACTAGATCTGGGTATGAGTAATCTCGTTCACAGACACTTGTGCACAACAGCCTGGGGACGAGGTTAGGGTACAAGGAATAAAGTGTGCTATTAGAGGTACTTCTGACCTCAGAAATGTCAGTAGCTGTTCAATTCACTGCACAGTAATCATTTAGGCATGGTGATGGCCTGTATTTTGCTGCCATCTACTGGTGGAATATAAGTCATTGCTATACAAATGCAATGTGAAGTTCTTATGTATGAATACCAAACCATTTTAATAACACATACATTTTGCATTGGTTTTAATAACATTAACAGAACAGAGGCACATGTAAGGGGGGCCTATAAAAAGTGTATATTGTTAGCCATGAATTAGATCAGAACAAGAAACTCAATGCCACAAATACATCAGATATAAAATCACCTAGGTAAAACTGTTTTAAGAATGGGTTCAATAGTAAAGTAACGCTGAGTAAGGCAGAAAATAGTCCAATGCGTGATTAATATTCATTTAGTGGACAACCTATTAAGTGCAACCAATTGGTACGAGGTTGGACCTGGGTTTGCATCTGAAGCATGGATTGTACATCACGTCTGAAACATTTCACAGGGATGTTGGTCCATGCCAGAGATGTGAGTGGAGTCCTCCTTGTACCCGGGGTGCTCAGCGCCCATTTCCCTGCTCTGCAAAAATCATTCCATACTCAAAACTAAACAACTGCTCCATGATGCTGCATTGAGTTACTTTTGTTAAAAAATAAAAATATCAAATAATGACACTAATAATAATAATGATAATAATTAAACAAAATCACAATTGAGTTCAAGTCCAGAGACTGTGCAGGCAAGCGAATCTTATCTTAGCACCGTGTTCCTGGAACCATTCTAATACACATTCTTTGTGACAGGTCTCATTATTCTACTGGAAGTATTAGCTGGACAAAGACTAAACCGTAGACATGAAGAGGTGTACCTAGTCAGAAACATTGTGCTGTTTAACATGTTGCTCAATTGAAGGAACCGAACGTGTGCCAGGAATACATTTCCACACCATTACACTAACTCTTAACATTGATACCAGGCAGGGTGGGTCCATGACTCATGCTGCCTACGCCAAATCCTGCCTTTGCCATCAGAGTGATGCAACAGGAACCAGGATTTGTCGTACCAAGTGTTCAGTAAGGGTGAATGCACACCCACTGGAGCCGATCCTTATTTTCAGCTAACAGCAATCTCCCATGAGTAGACTCTGCCAGCGGTGGCTCAAATACATGGAATAATGTGTTGTTCCTAGTTTCTTTTTGTTACTGTTATCAAATATTATTTGGTTAAAAAAGGAAAAAAAAAGCCAAACCAGCAGGCAGTGGTAATGTCTGTCATATTGTGGCTGCGTATTCATTTGTAGGTAGCTAATTATTTAATCAACTAAAAACACAGAGCCTATATAGTAAAATAGAGGATGTCATGTCACTTGACAGGAAAATAGGCTACTTTTTTCAACACCATAAAGAATTTAGTGGCAATAGCTAAATATGCAGGTGTCAGTGACACTTCTTTAACTGTACTTCAGTGAACCTTATGCTGTTTTGATCAAATCACAGTCCCAGTGTTGTGTTATGCAGTGTGTGTTCTAACTGACCTGTCAGAATGGTCTGGAAAGCCAACTCCACATTAGACGAATCTAAGGCCGAGGTCTCCAGGAAAGACAGTCCATGCTTCTCTGGAAAAAGTAGAAACAGTCACAGGTTAAAGCATCTGTCCACCAGTAGGCACATTTAAACATATACAATTTGAATGAGTCATCACACTACAGGCCAGGCCACTCTGGTCCTGGAGACAAAGCTCTTTCCAGTTCACCCGCTTCTACTGAGCAGGTACTTGAACCCGCTTCTACTGAGCAGGTACTTGAACACGCTTCTACTGAGCAGGTACTTGAACACGCTTCTACTGAGCAGGTACTTGAACACGCTTCTACTGAGCAGGTACTTGAACACGCTTCTACTGAGCAGGTACTAAATCCCGCTTCTACTGAGCAGGTACTAAATCCCGCTTCTACTGAGCAGGTACTAAATCCCGCTTCTACTGAGCAGGTACTAAAACACGCTTCTACTTAGCAGGTACTAAAACACGCTTCTACTTAGCAGGTACTAAAACACGCTTCTACTTAGCAGGTACTAAAACACGCTTCTACTGAGCAGGTACTAAATCATGCTTCTACAGCAATAACCATGTATATGCAAAATGTTGGCGATTGTGGAATATAGGGATGTACAAGCACAGACATTAAGATCAAGTGGTACTTATTAATGGTAATTTTCTAGCGGTGTGTGTAACTTAGTCCTAGCATTGTCGATAATTCAGATTTTCTGTGTGCAAAAACATGTTTTCCATTTCTAAAATCCATTAGTAATAAACAAGCAGGTAGACAATAAAGCCAGTTTTCGCTGTCCAGGACTGAATTTGCTAACCCTTGCTGTGTCCTCAGACCTTCCCGTCTGGCTTGGTCATCAGAAAATCAATAAAACAGTTAATTGTTCATCCAGCTAAAAACATGAACTGTACTAGGCTAGAAACATCACACTGAAGTCGAAAGAAGTTCAAATAAATCAATGACCAGACAGATTGTTTAGGTAAAAACATAATGGAGTCAACTGAATTTGAACAGCTTCTTTCAATGGCTACCTGGAGATCTGTAGTCAGTACCTAAGGCGACTACACAGGAGTTCTGTTTTCTTCACATTTACCTGTCCATACTGTATTCATTTACAACATTTAGAATTTAAATTCAAGTGACAATAAAAGCTTGACATAATTATGTTACACTGTATATAATTTTGTTATTGTTGATTGAAAATGTAGAAGTAATTCTATTACCTTTTCAGACAAATTGTGCATTCAGCCAAACAAACACACGGATAGTTGCAAACACCAGTATTTTTACAACCCCAATTTCAAAAGAGTTGGGAGTATGGAAAAAGCTAATTGATTTGTGAATGTACACAAAGACAAGGTATTATTTGATGTTTAACCTAAGTACTAATAGTGATTTGACAAGTTCAAATAAGGAGATGTAAAACAAGTGAGCAATTGTGTAATCATAGTATATAAGGACCCTCCAAAAAGGCCCAGCCCTTCAGAAGCAAGAATGGGTCAAGGCTCGGCAATCTGCCAAAAGATGCATTAATGAATAATCCAACACTTTGAGAACAATATTCCCTAAAGACAAATCAGTAAGATTTTGGGCATTTCACCTTGGAATGAAGTGCACAATGTAATTAACAGTCAAGGAATCCGGTAAAATCTTGGTGCGTAAAGGGCAAGGTCAAAAATTACTTCTGAATGTGTGTGATCTCAGACAGTTTTAAAAACCTTCATGAGTCTGTAATGGATATCCTGACATGGGCTCGGGAATACTGTGGTTAAAGTTTGTCAGTCAACACCATTCACTGCTGCATCCACGGATGCAAGTTAAGCCATACATCAACACTGTCCAGAAGCGCCGCAAATTCCTCTGGGCTCGATCTCATCTGAGATGCCCTGAAGCACAGTGCAATCATGTTTTGTGGTCCGACGAGTCAACATTTAATAAAGTTGTTGGACAAAACAGTTGTTGTGTTCTCAGGGCCAAAGATGAATAGGACCAGCCAAGCTGATTTCAGCGTCAGGTCCTGAAGCTTGAGTGTGTCTGTGTCATGGTATGGGGGAGTGTCAGTGCCCATGGCATGGGTAACTTGCACATCTGTGAGGGCACCATTAATGCAGAAAGATATGTACACATGTTGGAGCGACATATGCTGCCATCCAGATGTCATCTTTTCCAGGGACGTCCCAGCAGGACAACGCCAAACCACATTTTGTCCGGATTACAAATGCATGGTTGCGTAAGCAGAGAGTGCGCGTGTTAGCATGGCCTGCCTGCAGTCTTGACCTGTCTCTATGTGAGTGGCACATTATGATGCACAAAATAAGACATGAAGGCCCTGTACAGTTGGCAGCTGAAGACATGTATAATAGATAAACAGGAGAAAAGCTAAACTAAACCAACTGGTGTCTCCAGTGCCCAAATGCTTAATAAATGTTATTACCATATTTTAGCGCATAACACACCCGCGATTAACGAGCACACTCATACAACGTGCAGCTTTCTTGGGTTGTGTAACAAAATCTTTTTTGTAACAAAGAAATTTTATATTTATTTTGTTGTCATATTATACCTCCAGTATCCTTTGTTTATTGAGTCTTATATGAATAATTATTTATCAAATGCCTAAGCCATCTCCTCTTATCTAAAAAATAAATTTTACTTAAATTTAGCAGGTGAATTAAAACGTTACCTAGATTAATAACATTATTAATTTAACCAATCCCCTAATAAATAGACTAATTATAATATTCATTATACCTGTGTTTGGGTACTAGATTCGACCATGTGATACGTCACCTTGATCAAAGGTAGGCTATATTTAAAGTTTTTGATGGGATATCTGGTAAAAAAACAAATATTATTTGTTCAAAATGCTGAAGCTAAAGTCGGATATAATGCAGATTTTAAGTTTCAAACATTCAATGGAAAAATGGACATAGGGCAGCTGGTCCTGAGTTTAGTGTTTGCAAAATATCTGTGCGAGAACGGAAAAAGGAAAAAACTGAATTAGAAATGAATCCACAGAAGAGGGCTCGACAAGGAGGCAAGGCGAAGTGTCACGTTGGGTTTTGGCCCAGCAAGAGAGCAATCATGCAGTTTCAACTGTGGCTATAAAGGCTAAAGCTTGCATCATATCACATGAGATGAAGATAGTCTATCATAGGAGACTTCAATGGAGGACCCTACAATTGGGTTTACAAGTCTATGTGCCATAACAACTTGTCTGTGCTAGGTAACTGTTGGGCAACATCTACCTGATGAGTGGGAAAAGAAATGTTGGATGATTTTCATACATTTGTCCATAAAGTTGAACAGTATCTCACCGCAAATGATGTCATCAACAACGTCAAGGTTCCGATGTGGTTTGACATTCCTGCTACCTAATCTTTGGTGGGGGTGAAGACAGTAGGAATTTCTACAACAGGACATGAGAGGACATATTTTACAGCATGAACTGCTGCAGGACAAAAATGAAAAAAAAACGAAAAACTAATGATTTTCAAGAGGGAGACGATGCCACGAGGGAAATTGCCACCTGGCGTTGTCGTATTCTGCAACAAAAAAGGCTGAATGAATACGGAAGTGATGAAAGGTTGGACAAACAAGTGTTGTCTTAAAACCTGATTACCGTAGGTAGTATCTTAAGGAAAAAGATCTCTTCTGATATTTGATGCCATGACTGCGCACAAGGAGTCTTCAGTCCAAAAGCAAGTGAATGCAATAGGTGCACACACAAAGCCTAAAAAGAATTTAAGAATTTAGTCAGAAAGGAACGGGACAAATAGAAGACTAGCGGAGAGCACTCGTCCACTCCTGCTAGACATCAACGACGCGCAACATACAGTGCCTTGCGAAAGTATTCGCCCCCCTTGAACATTTCAAACTTTTGCCACATTTCAGGCTTTAAACATAAAGATATAAAACTGTAATTTTTTGTGAAGAAGCAACAACAAGTAAGACACAATCATGAAGTGGAATGAAATTTATTGGATATTTCAAACTTTTAACAACTGACAAATTGGTTGAGCTAAATTATCCTGCCCCTTTACTTTCAGGGCAGCAAACTCTCCAGAAGTTCAGTGAGGATCTCTGAATGATCCAATGTTGATCTAAATTACTAATGATGATAAATAGAATCCACCTGTGTGTAATCAAGTCTCTGTATAAATGCACCTGCTCTGTGATAGTCTGAGAGGTCCGTTGAAAGCACAGAGAGCATGATGAAGAACAAGGAACACACCAGGCAGGTCCGAGATACTGTTGTGGAGACGGTTTAAACCCGGATTTGGATACAGAAAGATTTCCCAAGCTTTAAACATTCCAAGGAGCACTGTGCAAGCAATAATATTGAAATGAAAGGAGTATCAGACCACTGCAAATCTACCAAGACCCGGCCGTCCCTCTAAACTTTCAGCTCATACATGGAGAAGACTGATCAGAGATGCAGCCAAGAGGCCCATGATCACTCTGGATGAACTGCAGAGATCTACAGCTGAGGTGGTCGAGTCTGTCCATAGGACAACAATCAGTTGTATACTGCACAAATCTGGCCTTTATGGAAGAGTGGCAAGCAGAAAGCCATTTCTGAAAGATATCCATAAAAAGTGTTGTTTAAAGTTTGCCACAAGCCACCTGGGAGACACACCAAACATGTGAAAGAAGGTGCTCTGGTCAAATCAAACTTTTTTTGGCAACAATGCAAAACGTTATGTTTGGCGTAAAAGCAACACAGCTCATCACCCTGAACACACCATCCCCACTGTCAAACATGGTGGTGGCAGCATCATGGTTTGGGCCTGCTTCTCTTCAGCAGGGACAGGGAAGATGGCTAAAATTAATGGGAAGATGGATGGAGCCAAATACAGGACCATTCTGGAAGAAAACCTGATGGAGTCTGCAAAAGA
>JACXGM010024486.1:0-15713 GCA_016801145.1 Umbra pygmaea
CGTCATTTTCTGCGACAATATTTTGATTAGTGTGGACTTTACGCCAGTGTAGCTACGTTGAACCTTAAGTCTCCGTGGTGCAACCAAACATCACCACAGCTTTAGTATGAAACTAACTAAGTTCAACGTATCGTTTAGTGTGGACTTTGCACCCTAACTTAAGAGAGAACTTACGCACAGCTGGTGCAACCGGCTCCAGGACGTATTAAAACAGGTGACAGTAGATATACAGTACATATGCATCGAATGACATCACATCATCCTATGCAGAGAAATTCTTGTGACATGGCTCGACACATCTACACAGTGGGCTTAAAAAGATTATATACAATACGCATGATGTTGTGTGCACTTCTGTATTTGTCTTCATTGTTGTACAGCTTTGATGTCAATATTTTGTTGAAAATTATGACCCCAGGAAGAATAGTTGCTACTTATTGGAGTAGCTAATGGGGATCTAAATAATAAACAATAAACAATAAACGAAGAAATTTTAAAACAATAATAATAGTTATAATAGCAATATACTCTGTACTGAACAGTGATCTGGAGTGTACACAGCAGAAGTAATGAATATTATAAATATGGCATGGAAATTTATTTTTAAAGGTGCATTGAATGAGTGGATAAAGTGACCAGAGAATGACAGGGACTCAAGAAATGATTTGTAATCAATGTTCCTTGTTAAGTAGCCGAATGGCCTGCTTTGCATCCGTAGGAGCGCAAAACTGCGCTCTGGCCCGGCCGTCATAAAGACCCCACCAGGTACCACTCATCTCCACTACAAATAGGAAAAAGAGGCTACAATTTGCAAGAGCACACAGTAAACAGAATGAACAGTAAACATAATGAGAACATGGATCCATCATGCCTTATTACCACTTTGCAGGCTGGTGGTGGTGATGCAATGGTTTGGAGGATGTTTTCTTGGCACACTTTAGGCCCCTTAGTGCCAATTGGGCATTGTTTAAATGCCACGGCCTACCTGAGCATTGTTTCTGACCATGTCCATCCCTTTATGGCCACCATGTACCCATCCTCTGACGGCTACTTCCAGCAGGATAATGCACCATGTCACAAAGCTCGAATCATTTCAAATTGGTTTCTTAAACATGACAATGAGTTCACTGCACTAAAATTGTCCCAACAGTCACCAGATCTCAACCCAATAGAGCATCTTTGGGATGTGGTGGATCCCACAAATCTCCATCAACTGCAAGATGCTATCCTATCAATATGGGCCAACATTTCTAAAGAATGCTTTCAGCACCTTGTTGAATCAATGCCACGTATAATTAAGGCAGTTCTGAAGGCAAAAGGAGGTCAAACACAGTATTAGTAATGTGTTCCTAATAAACCTTTAGGTGAGTGTATAAAGTAGCTCTGTTAGAGCAAGCACAACCTTGCGATTGCGCAGCAGACTGTTTTTTTGCTTAGGTTCTCCAGGTTTCAAAAAGCACCATCAGACATCAACTCTTTGGAAGGGTTGCCAGAAAAAAGCCTTTCTGACCCCAAGACACAGACACAAGTGCTAGGAGTCAAAACATAATTTAAATTGTGACTGGAAGAAGGTGCTCTAGTCAGATGAAACCAAAATGTTATGTTATGGTCAGATACAGCATCGGTATGTTTGGCATCTTGGAAACAGAGAGGCGTAAAAGGAGAGGCAACTCGTACCCACATTGAAATGTGGTGGTTCAGTGATATTTTTGTTTTAATTCCAGAGGTTCAGGGGGCCTGGTCAAATTCCGGATGCCTACCAAAAAGCTGGGACTTGGCTGCAGGTGGACATTCCAACAAGACAATGACCCAAAACATACCTGAAGATCCACACAGAAATGGTTCCTTGACATCAAAATCAATGTTCTGCCATGGCCATCTCAGTCACCAGACCTCAATCAAATTGAATCGCTAATTTGAAAAGGACAGTTGATAAGCACAAAACAAACATGTTAAGGATCTTGACAGGATCTGCATAGAGGAATGTTCCAAATTCCTTCCAAATATGTTCTTTAACCTTGTAAACATTACAGGTTGAGACTTCATGCTGTTAACTTTGCCAGAGGTGGTTACACTAAGTCAGTGGTCACCAATCCTGGCCCTGGAGATCTACCAACCTGTAGGTTTTCACTTCAACTGCAAATAATGTAGCTTAATTCAGCTCATTATCCAGCTAATTAGTAAAATCAGGTGTGCTAAATTGGGGCTAAAGGGAAAATAGTCTGGATGGTAGATCTCCAGGACCAGGATTGGTGACCCCTGCACTAAGTACTGAAAAAGGAGTGCCAATAATTATGAACCCTTGATTTTAGTGTAATTTATTTTTGTGTTAAATATTTGTATGAGTTTGGTTGATTCCAATTATGAGGTATACTGATTCTCATTCTGTTTGTATTTTCAGTTTCTCTCTATAATGTTTATGTTTTTAAAGTTTTGTTTCTGCATTGCCAGTCGGGGAGCCAGAAAATTAGCCCACTGTATATCTTTCATAAAGATATGCATCAGAGAAAACCAACAGGATTTGTTGGTCTCTAATATTCTTGCTGTTCTTAGAGACCCTCTCACTACATGCTCCATGGACTCCATGGGATTTTATAGAATGGTGATGCCATTTTCAATCAAGAATTGATTGGTCGGTAGGCGGCGCTTTTATTCGTACTGATCTGTTATCTCGATTTTAACCTGCTCCGGAGCAAGTTAGGTGTGCAGCATAAATTACCATGGTGATGTAACCTGGTAACAACCTTAAGTTATCTTGCTGACCCCAAATCTGTCTTTGTAGTATATGCCTCAGGTCCCTATGAAATAAATTTTAGGAGGGAAAATAAAGTGTGCAATATACAGTACACACTTATCATTACTTTTCTCTCTGCATAGTGTAAGCATATGTCTGTTATGCATGATGGAAATGGTGTTGAAAGATTAATGAGCATTGATTATATCCAAACTGCATTTTATGTAACACTACTGCACACAATCCTCTTTCCTACAGCCACAATCAGTTATCAGCCTCTTTCTAACAGTTGGGATATTCCCTCAGGTAATGTAGTGATCCCTCAGAATTTTATCCACAATAACAAGTCTTTCGAAACGTGTGCAAATGTGCGGGGAAATGCATGCGTCTCCACAATTTATTGCGTTGGAAAAAAGTGAACAAAGCAAAGTCAATGGTGATGAGTCAGTCCAGGCTGCCAATGTTAAAGTCTTCCATTATTTACTTGGCCAGCCTAGTGCTATGCCCCGGGATACTTACATTACTTACGACTTTTAACTCCTCCATTTATAGAGCTGGAGATACTCTGAGCCTATGCAGATTAAAGCCCTCGCTTAAGGGTGTAAAATCGTCATTGCCTGAAAACATGATTTCAAATGCCCCGCAGGCCATAGTCTGTAATCCCATGACTTCTATCAACCCAGAGAGAATAAATGTCAATATTTTGAAAGAGAGCATAAAGAGTCTGGGTTTGTTGGATAAGCTGTTGGAGCAAGATTTGAATAGAAAGTTTTATTTGAATTTCCATATGTAACACACGTTGAGAAGGAAGAACTGGGAGGGAAAATACTTTAGGGAATCTCTTGAAATCCAGTTAATTTGCTCCTTGGCCAAATTTAAGCTTGTAGCTTTCATAAATTACCATTTCATTAAGATTCGGAAGCAAAACAGATTTAAATATTCATGTATTCTTTGGCACTATGGCCCTGTCTCTGATTAGATTTTAATTACACGACTTTGTCTTAAACAAATGAGGGGCGGCAGCATAAAGGCCTATTTGTCTTAGCTGATAATGAGCGCACCTGAAAGGTAGCTCTGCTGAAAGGAGTGTATCCTTTATGAACAAGAACAAAAAGCCTCCTCAGGTTTCCTTCTCTTTCCTGTTGTTTACCTTCCAAAGAATGGAATGGAATGATAACCGAGACCCAGCGGACACCATTTCACACTTAGTTACAGAGTGTCGGAACCTGTCCTCCCTCTCCTGAGACTCTTTCCTCACCTCTTATCTCACCTAGCTCTATGTTTCTTAAATGTCATTGCTTTTTTCCACTCTTGGATGGCATATATTCCACAGCATATTCGACACCTGGCTCGGGTGGACAGCAACAGGGAGGGTTCAAGGTCAATTATTGTTCTTTCGTTCTGAGTAAATTGGCGTGTTTGAAAATCTTTGCGTTTGTTTGTGTGATGGGTGTGTGTGCGTGTAGCGTGTCTGTTGGCGTGCGCCGTTTCTGAAGGTTTGTGGCAGTTTCAATTAGGGTCTACCATGCAAACACATTGTTATGCAGTTGAAAGCAGAACATTGCTTTCTCTTCCTGGCACAATTGCCAGCAGCTTTAACGCGTCGCAGTGTAAATGCTTTTGCAAGGCCTAAAAACGCTGGCTTTGATTCATTTGCTCCTTACCAAGGATGAGACGGCAGGATAACAAATAAAAGGTGAATGAAGTATAGGGAGACCCCCCCACCCCTTCTATCTGCCGTGTTTTCCATTGCCTTTAACAAGCCGCAGAATCCCATTCTGGATGTATGGCATAGGTAAGGAGGTCTGTCCCTGTGGTATTGTTGTTAAGGGAATTTAACATTGCCTCTTTGTAAATTGTAAACGGACAAATTGAACCATGTTCTACAAATATACGTCGTTTTATAGTCTCATGTGTAGAAATGCATTTAATTTAACTTCATAAAAAAGATGTTAATCTATTGAATTTGCTCCACGGCACATTCTAGGAATGTACAGTCTACATGCAATATATTGTATATAAAATGAGCCCGATGGTAAGGCAGTGTTAGTATTCTATATGCGTGGTTAGGTTGTGCTAAATGGCAAATATGTCATACTTTACTGAACTTCGTGGAAGCCCACTACCCTATCAGTTTTGCTAACTGAAGTCTGAAGACCTTATATTTCTGCAGTCAAAACTCTTATGCAAGAATGGACAGCACACACATCATCGCCATATATATGCCTCTGGGAAGGACAGTGTAATGATCCCTGATAATGATCTTTGTAAAATCAGAAAAACAGGTTTTGCCCATGTAAGCAGCATGTGGTCCCTTATGGCTCTGTCTAAGCTGGAGGACCGGCCAATCTAATTAATTTTGCGTGACACAGAGCTGCGATCGTCCTCCCTCCTTATCGCCCTTCTCTCACACCTCCTTTCCATTCACCAATTAGAGCCTGGCGATTAACGCTAATGAGACGAGGTTTTTGAAGTGACGGTCTCAGACATGGCCAGGGCCCAGAGGTTTGCATTGTATGACTCATGTAGTGTGCAGCTTTTTTTTATCCTATCTGCTTTCCAAGTTTCTGCCATTCTTATTTCCCTTTATCCTCTTTATAGATCACCATTAGTCACAATAAAAGTGAGTCAAAGGGTTCTCTAAGGACAAGATGCTGTGTAGGCAACCTTGATTATGAGAACTGGCTTGTCTTTTGAATTGAAATTCTGATTACTTTCTGGTTCATGTGTGTATTTTATGACTCTCTACCTTTAGTGGTAAGTAACAGAAATTGTGGTGTTATATTACCCTAAGGCAGAACATTCCATTTGACTCACCTTGGCTGCTAGCTGTCCATTCAAACATAAAGTCTAATAACATAGTGCTACTTGCCACAGGCTTCACCTTAAGCAAAACATAACATTTTTACTGCTGCGGACAGACAAATGTCCTTACTTACAAATCAATTAACCTTGTGAAAATGACATACTATGTGGTCTTTGTTTTTGTGTTTGTATTTAGTTACCACAGAATCTGAGTAAATGTACTGCAATGAAATTAGCAGTGGCATTTGAAATACCAGTGACCAACTGTAGTATAATTGAATTTTAATCAGATTAATTAATCATATTTAATTTCAGTTAACATAATATTCATATACATTGAGCACCATAATTCATTGGACATTGACCATTTGTTGATTATTTTGGTTCTGTACTCTAGCACTTTAAAAGAGTTTGAAATGATACAATGACCAAGAGCTCAGCTTTAAATCGAGGGTATATTCATACATATCAGATGAAAAGTTTAGAAACCATAGAGACTTTTGTACATAGTCCCCTCCATTTTACGGAACCAAACAAAACATTGGACAGTTCAAGATATTGTAAAATAAAGTAATAATTGTTAATATTTGGTTGCATATACTTTACATGAATTGATCACTGGAAGTCTGTGATGCATCAACATCACCAGATGCTGGGTATCTTCCCTGGTGATGCTCTGCCAGGCCTGTACTGCAGCCATCTTCAGTTACTGCTTGTTTTGTGGACTTATTGCCTTCAGTCCCCTCTTCAGCATGTAAAATGCAGGTTCAATTTGATTCAGACCTGTTGTGTGACTGCAAGACAAGTACTGTACCAAAAGATCAAGTAGACAGAGGTAGACCACTGTCATGGATGACCGGAGTATACTCTCTATGGTGAAGAAAACCCCCCTACAGCAACCCAACAGATCAAAAACCCTCTTCTGTATGCAGGTGTTGATTTGTCAAAGTCTTCCTTAAGTAGAAGACTACACCAGCAGGACTGCAGAGGGTACACTACAAGATACAAATCATTGATAAGCAGTGATGGGAATAACGGCGTTATAAATAAACGGCGTTACTAACGGCGTTAGTTTTTTCAGTAACGTGTAATCAAACGAATTACTGTTTTCCCCGTTACTGACAAAATAAAATGTGGCGTTACTTTAATTAAGGTCAATTAAGCGATAGCTTCCTTTCTGCAGGACCTGCAAAGTTTTTTTTCTCTGGTGTGTGTGTGTGTGTGTCAGGGGGGTGGTAGAAAACCACAACTGATGATGATTGGCTTAGAGTACATTTCCATCGTTTGCCAACCAACCAGAGGCAGAGTAGGGCGGGTGTTCACTGTTCATTTCACACACACGCTCAGACAGTCACACACACCAACGGCCAGGAGTCAGAGAGATGGCAAGTCAAACGAGTTCAAAGGTAGCTTTCGCGAACTGTAAGTATAATAAGCACAACTTTTCCCTCATTGAGGTAAAAGGCAAGAATGTTTATGTAAAGTGCAACATATGCACAGGAAGAAAGACACTCCACGTCGGTGGCAAGTAATTCGAATCTAATGAAGCACCACATCATCACATGCCGCCACAAACTACTGGCCAAGAATGCAGCTGATAACGTGAGCTCCGCTACAAAAGGAGATTGAGCTACGACATCAAAGCAACTTAAACTAGATTTTTATCCACCACCGCAAACTCTTATAACTCAGACTAATATTTGATTCTATTTAGTGTCCATTTCATTCATTTAACATATTTAATATTGGGGGCTTCCAAGTTATTTGACATAGTTGATTTTTAAAAATAGTTACTTTCCCTGGTAATTAGTTACTTTTATAATGATGTAACTCAGTTACTAACTCAGTTACTCTTTGTGAGAAGTAACTAGTAACTATAACTAATTACTTTTTTAAAGTAACTTGACCAACACTGTTGATAAGTCTGAAAAACAGATAGGCAAGATCACATTTTGCTACAAAGCACATAAACGTGCACCAAAAGTTCTGGAAAAAAGTATTGTGGACAGATGAGACAAAAGTCTAACATAGTGATGGAAAGAGTAAAGTTTGGAGAGAAAATAAAGAAATGGCCATAATACAAAGCATACCACCTTAACCGTGAAACATATGTTGAACTATGTACAAAGGTTTCTGTGATTTCTGAATACTTTATTGGATATGTATGAATATACCTTCAAATTAAAGCTGACACTGCATTTTAACCTAATTGTCATTTTATCATTTCAAACTCAAAATGCTAGAGTAGAGAAACAAAATAATCAAAACATGGCCACTGTCCAATGAAATATGATGCTCACTGTAAATAAAACACAACAAACTACTAAACAACAAACATGTTCAGTGAAGTCTACAGCGAACTGTAAATTTCTCATCTTTGTAGCCTTTGTTGTACCATATTGTCAGATGGGAGAAATAACAGTGTTATTTGCCAAACAAAACAAAAAATAGTATTCCATTTATGTAATTTAAGTCTGCATAACTCCCTGCAACCTGACTTAAAGCTGCTGTGAGTGAAATTATGCTGTTTGTCTAGAAGAATGTTCTGGATGAGGAGTCACAGCTGTTTTTAATGGTCTCTGGATGTGAAACAACCATACCAGATAAATTATGATAAATCAACACATTCTTCTGATATTTGTTCCTTCAAGGGATTTATGTTGGTGAATAATTGTCCCTCTAAAACACATAATCTGAGTGGGGATAAATTAGACACAGACTCTCCGTACACAGGCGTACATTTTTTTTATTGTTCTCTTTCTGAAGATACAGCTAATTTGTCACATTTGTTTAAACTACAGCTAAACTACTTTTCTAAAAGTTAAATTAAATTTCAAAACCAATTGTTCCTCTTTGAATTGCATTACGGCTAATTGGGGTTTCGAATCTTTTGACATTTCTAAATTGACTGTAATTGTAACAGCTTTGATATCACCTCAGCACAGCCGTAGATGCTGAAAATGGCTTAAATTTATATTTTTTTGTGTGATTTAATATTTTCTACATATTGACAGTTAGTACTGTTTGGATTGACTTTGCAGCTTTTGAATTGCCTATATATTTACCTCTGCTGACAAGTGATGAGTAAATCATGGTAAAGAAAAGACTACCCTAGCCAACCTAATTCTAACATGTAGAAGAAGAAGTTTTATTTATATTGCACCTTTCCATAGCTCAAGGTCGCTTTACATTGTACAATTACAAAACATTTAGACACTCAGACATACATTACAGTCACATAGATACATGTAGTCACATTATACAAAATGCATGTTAAAAAATATGTTTTAAGCTGGATCTTGAATGTAGCCACAGATGAGGTATTCCGTAGTGTAAGAGGTAGTATATGTAGTATGTTTTTTACTGAAAGTAATGACTTTGCTACCTTTGAATTCCTCATAATAACTCCCTTTGCTTTGATTGCTTTGCCTTCAATGTTTGGGCACAAGGTACAGCTATACAAAAGATTTTAGTAATAATGCCATGGCCTCTCAATGGGAGAAGAAAAATAAATAAAAGTGCTTTGTGGTGAATGTGATCTATTGTATAGTACTAAAGGAGAGTCGAACTAAACATTGGTCACAGAGCCTTGAATGTAGAGCAGTAATAAAGACATCCTTTGATATTAGACAATATGGCATCTCATTGCCTTTGATGGCGGCCCAGGTAAATAGCTGTACTTTCTGAATCATTTCCTCTCCAATATTCCATTGTACAGAGACTAGAGAACTGCCACGTAAGCAGTTTACAAAAGGCTCCTTCTCACTCTCACATACAGAAACTTTACGGAACTTCTATGACCACATTCTGTGACTCATGTACAATATGGACAAATTTGAACTCCAAAATTATTTGGAAATTTACACCTGTTGCCGCTGTATTTCAGTTCTTGTGCATACCATCAGCTTTAATTTGATTGTTTTCTTCCAATTTTGGTAAATTATTCAAATTTTGGTAAAAATTACAGCATGTTTTGTACATAGTCCCCCTATTTAAGGGTGCCAAACATTATTCTTGAGGAGTAGGCCTATATATTTATTTGTGACATGTTTGTGCAAAAATCTCATGGCTCTGGAAACTGTTATGACAATCCTGAGCAAACTTCAATATGATCAGCTGGCCATGCTTTGGTCTATTCCTGCTCACTAATTTAATGTCTGTTTTTGGAATAACTCCCAACAACACAATTTACCCCACAGAATCAAGTACTATTTAAACATATTATAGAATCTTCTTTAGCTACCTTTATATTTAACAACTGCTGACTTTTGAGGTTGAAAGATGCATTTGATTGGTTTAAAATTTATTTGGAAACAAATGTTATTGAGAGTGAAACACTGAAGAAAATTGCTTTCATGTTTATTATTCAAAAGGTCATGGTATTGTAGCAGACATTCTATTGCTCCAAAAAACATTTTGTTTTCTAGTCTGCATTTTATGTATGCTGCTCGATGTTGTCAGTCAAAATATAATTAAATGACTCTTCCCTTCTCACCTCAAGTGCCCGCCCCAAGTCAGTGTCACACTTCTAATGGAAACACAAAACCCTGGTGCTGACATTAACATAAATCATTGGGGCCACAATGGGGTAGAGCACCAGTGGAAAAGCAGAACAACATCACCAGTGAGCTTTAGGACCTCCGAAAATAACATTAGACTTAATACAACCTGAAAGATACAACATGAAAGAATACTGTTGTACCTTACAGGATCACTCCAGACCCCTATACAGCTCAAAATCTGTGTGCCGGACATGTTTCCGACTCAACGGTCAAAATTCTCACTGCAATCTGTAATTCCCAAGTCGGCCACCAGTTTGGTCCAACTGCAGAACTGGTACACTAGCTTGGTGAAAGTGGTCCGAAGATAGTTGACCAGATTGGTCAAGCTAGTTATGTTTTTGAGATTGTTGCCAAGTTGGGTTGAGCTGGTTGACCAGTTTGCTATCTCTGGAGACCAGTTTGGTAAAACTGGTGATTAAATGGTTGACCAGATTCTAAGAGCTGGTCTTGAATGTTGAGCTGGTTGCATGCAGCTCTGGTACCAGTTACAAGCTAGTGGATGGTCAACCAGCCACCATCTTCCAACACATGCAAAGGGTACACTGTAAAAAATAGCTGTAGATTTTTTGGTGAGAAACTGTCAAACCATGACAGTAAAATAACATAATTCAAAATAGGTTTAATACAGTTTCTGTAACAGTGAAACATCGTAAATGTATTTATCAGCCAAAAAACAAATTTCAGTGAAAAATACATTACTCCACTGTTAACTACTCTTGCACTGTGTTTATAACGGAAATATTCCGTAATACATATAACAGCCAATATTGTAATTTTTACAATGTTTTCTCTATTGTGTACCATTTTGTCACTGTTAAATGTACTAAACAATGTGTAACAATCATTGTCACAAAGTATGTAATTTTTCATACAATGCATTCTATTAAGTTTAAAAAATATATGTTTATTCTATAACTTAGAATTTTCCATTTGGATGAAGTTAAATTGCTGACGAAGTGCAAACCTAAAGATTTCAGCTTTATTCTATACATGTTTTGTAGGTTAAGCCATATTTGCTCAAGTGATGAGATTTGCTGCACAGAATGCTTTGCTGCACATTTTTCAAAATAGTTTGTTTTAATATATTTTGTACTTCAGGCATTCATGAATTGATTACTTTATGATTAATTATTTAATAACAATATTTTTTACTTTTCAAACATAATACAGACTCTAGCCTAAGTCATTATATTGCAACCATTACTGAGATGAGTTTTACTGTCAATGTAGTTTAGCTTGTATTGTTAAATTTATTTGTGATGAAATATTATAACTTTTGAATATCCTTTTAGTAGGATTCCAATTTGTAAAGAAATATGTAGGTACATGGTTTCAATTAAACTGTTTTTTTACATGGAATTAAGTACTGTACTGTAATATTCCCAATCCAAGCAGTCAAAACTTTTCTCCATCCTGGTTCCTCAATGGTGGAACCATCTTCCACTGGAGGCAAGAACAGCAGAGTCTAACCCATCTTCAGGAAATATCTGAAAACCTTCCTGTTCAATGAGTACTGAAATTATAATATATAATATAAAATATTTTGTTATCTGCATGATCCTTCTCTAGCACAGTTTTTTAGCCAAATTACTTTCCAGCATCTTTAATGCTTTCCATGCTTAGAAATGTCCCCAAAAACATGAACATGAACATGCACCTGTGGTACGGTAATACTTATAATAGGCAATTAAAGTCACATTTATGAAAACTTAGGACACTAATACCCCTTTTCGACCAAAGTTTGAAATGGAAAAGTTCGGTTCCAGGGCCTATTTTGATACAGTTCTTTGTGTTTTGACACCCAAAGAACCGGTTCTCGTCCAGGAAAAATGGTTCCCAGAGCGGCCCCAACTCTTTGCTGTTCTGGAACCGTCTTGGTTACGTCAGGGGCTGGGGGCGAGGTTATTGTGACCAACAACACAACGGAACGGTTGTGACCGCCATTGTTAAAAACTAGAAAGATAGTACAAAGATGGTACAAAGATTGAAGAAAGATTCTTCTGATCCCAATATAGGATTGCAAAGCCAGGAGAAACATTTGCAGAAAGACGATGCTTGAAGTTGGCGCTAGCGTTTCTGGGAAAGCTAAGAAGTATAGCGGCCTACACAGTGACGTAACAACGTCGTTTTCTGGGCTCTCTAGTATGTGGAAAAACAAACAGGAGCCTCATTTATAAAACTTTGCGGTGGATTTGTGTCAAAAGTGGCGTACGGACGAAATATAGGATGTGCGTACGCAAAGAAATGTTCAGATTTATAAAACTGTGCGCACGAACGTCCTACACCGTTTTCCCTTTATAAATCACAATCAACTAATACGTGGCGCAGCTTTTGCGGCTATATGTCACGCCCATATTTGGCCATAAATAGTCAGTGAAATGCCCCAAAATTAATATTAATTGACGGAGAATTAATGGCAAACACAGAGGAAATCCAAAAAAGCAACTTCACTCAATGTGAAGTAGAAAATATTGTTGGCGCGGAGGAAAAGAGGAGGAAAATTTTGTTTTAAGGGCACAGTGTGCCTATTACCAATTTTTGGCAAAAGGTTGCAGACGCTGTAAGAAAGTCGGACTGTAGCTGAAATAAAAACTGGTCAGATATCAGTCGGTGTCATAGCGTCTAGTGCTTCATCGCGAAAGTGTGTCTGCCACGGGTGGGGGAAAATTGGTTACAATACAGCAACACGTCTGCATCACAAATTATTTTGACATTGGCAGAATGAAAATGCTTTCGATTAATGAAAGAATGTTCATTCTCATTCGTTGCCATTATGGCAATAGCACCGATTACATTTGGGAAATCGGGTATAGCTGCAAAATGTGCTTTTTTGTTTGCCTGTTCACCCGCCGTGTATGGAAACTTCATGTAGCCTAATTATGCGACAAGCCTATTATACCGACTAACATGCCTGGCATAACCCGGCTAAGGGTTGGCTGAGATATCCCTGACCTGTCAGTCAATTCCATCTGGAAAGTGCCAGTCACCAGAAATCCTATTATTAGTGTTATGAAAGGCGCCAATAAACAATATACATTAGGCTTTTATTATTAGTATTATCTTCTAACAGTGCAAGATCAGCTATTGTACATCCTTATGCATTGTGATGGCGTGGCTTTTTAAAACCATCCATTTGATTGTATCTGATAATCTACATATGTCGGTATTAATCTAATTGTATATGGAAAATAGTTCTGGAGAATGGAATTTCTAGCACCTTTCAAAATGGTTAAGACATGCATCACGATGGAACACATAAAAAAAATGAACTAAATGCATATAAATGAACACTATGTTTCTGTATCTGATTACGACATTTATACTATGAATACAATATTCCCCAATGGACAATAAAGACTATATATCTATCATCATCTATTTATTTATCTATCTGCACCGCCAGACAGAGACATCGATAAGAATATTAGTTTTAAACATGATTTTGTTCTGTTTACCGTATTATTTATGAGGATGAATTACAAAACATGCCAATATAATTACATAATATATTTGAGTGTTCTTTTTGCAAATATGTGAAATATGTGCTTCATCTGCATTTACATTACAATCTTGTTTTTTTTGTTTGTTTTTCTCTGCAGGCTGTTAATTGTAAGCATGACTTTGTGACGTCTTCATATTATTAATGAGAGGCAGTATTTCGATTTCGTTTACACAATGCTCTGCAGTTTCTGACGGATCTACAGTAGCCTACGTGTTTCTTCCATCTGCCGGCAGTGTCGCCATTTCTCATTTCACCTGTTTTTGTGCCTACGCCTGGATCAGAGTTGACGTGAAGGACAGCACATTTTCCCGTCAAGTTTGCTTTTTATAAATCGCAATTATTGCGTAGAGAGCTGCATACGTCTTCTTTTGTGCGTACGCCACGTTTATAAATGAGGCCCCAGGTCCTGAGGTTTGCAAGTTGAACCAACTGTGAACCAGCACCAGTTCAGAACCAGAGCCAGCTTTGGTCGAAATGAGGTATAAAAGACCTCTCTACTGACTCTAAAAGATACCAAAATAAAGATGCCCAGGGTCCCTGCTCAACTGTGTGAATGTGCCTTAGGCAAGCTGCAAGAGGCATGAGGACTGCAGATGTGGCCAGGGCAATACAGGGAGACACCAGGAATGCACAATCCCTCCATCAGTGCTCAGACTGTTTGCAATAGGCTGAGAGAGGGTGGACTGGGGGTCAGTTGTAAGACAGGTCCTCACTAGACATCACCGGCAACAACATTCCCTATGGTCACAAATCCACCTTTACTGGAGCAGACAGGACTGGAAAAAGTGCTCTTCATTGATGAGTCACAGTTTTGTATCACCTGGGGTGATGGTCGAATTCAAGAGTATTGTCGAAGGAATGAAGTGGGATTGATTTGATGGACTGTCATAGTCTGGTGTGGTGTGTCACAGCATTGGACTGAGCTTGTTCTCATTGCTTTACGTTACAGGGAAGACATCATCGTCCCTCAAGTGGTACCCTTCCTGCAGGCTCATCCTGACATGACCCTCCAGCATGACAATCGACACCAGCCATATTTTGCTCATTATGTGTGTGATTTTCTGCAAGACAGGAATGTCAGTGTTCTGCCATGGCCAGCTGAGAGCCCAGAACCCAATCCCATTGAGCAGGTCTGGGACCTGTTGTATCAGAGGGTGAGGGCTAAAGCCATTCCCCCCGCAGGTCTGGGACCTGTTGTATCAGAGGGTGAGGGCTAAAGCCATTCCCCCCGCAGGTCTGGGACCTGTTGTATCAGAGGGTGAGGGCTAAAGCCATTCCCCCCAGAAATGGATTTTACAGGTTGTGTCCGCATGCCTCCTCCACTGCTCGCAGGAGCGGGACGCGTGCATGTGTAGGCGGTCATAGACCTTCCACCGCCATGCCGAAAATAATTCCCCTATCAGGTTGAGGACGGGAAATAATGGGGCAGGTACAGCACCATGAAATGGTTGTGGTTGGTGAATTAGTCCCGGACCAGAGCAGCCCGGTGGAAACTGACATTATCCCAGAAGACAATGAACATGGGCTGCCCTGGTTGGTCCTATGTGATGTAGTGCATGCAGAAATGTCAGTATGTGTGCAGTGTTGGTAGTAGCGTGACCACTAATGGCTGCACACATGGTGATGTTGCCCCCGCACTGCCCGGCGAAATTCTCGATGGCCCTTTGGCCGATGATGTTTCAGTCCCGGTGTCTGGTTTTTACCAGAGTCTCTTCCTCTATCTCCTCTCCCTCTTCCCTCCCTGTCTCTTCCTCGTTCTCCTCTCCCTCTTCCCATCTCTTCCTCATCTTCTCCTTCCCCTTGGTCCTTCAGCCTCCATATTCACGATTGTCTCACGACAGGTGCTTATACCTGAATTATATATAGTGACTGATTGGTGTTCAGTTACAGCTTAAGTGTTTTACAATGTGCGCAGGAGTGTTGCTAATGTCATGTGTGTTTTAACTATTGAATGGACGTGCTGACTGCAGAGTGTTTCATCATTGGCCAAAGTGTGTAACACATGCACGATGTGTGTAGTGTTTTGCACCGTGTGTTACAGAATTGTTTACGGTGCCATGCCGACATTGTGTTTATTCATTTGGTGCCTGAGTGTACCAAATGCATGCAA
>JACXGM010024487.1:0-15715 GCA_016801145.1 Umbra pygmaea
CTACAGAAAGGTGTTTAAACCACATATTCAAACAAAAACATAAGCAAACATTTTATTAACTAGTAGAAATTAGTTTTCGCATTTACCTATAGCTATTCACATGCTTAATTAATTCATTTAGGCTTTTTCACGATTACGGCGATTGGTGCTGATTTTGCCCAAACTATGCAAATCTATTCAGGGGGCACTGGAAGATATATTTATGATGTTTAAAAAAAATTGATATCACCATCAGGTTGTTCTTTGGAAAAGATGATATTCTATATGGAATTGAACAGATATTACCCTCGCAGTTTTTCTCTCTTAACTCATAAGATCCGAATTTAAAATTGACAGCAGAGAGAAATCTAGAAAGGATTGCATTTTTTGATTTGACCATTTTTAAATATGTTGATATTTTGGAAACTACAATCTACTTCAAGCCGCAGAGTAGTAGCTATAACACTTTTACGCACAGACAGTTAATAATCCTTGACACCTCATAAAATATAGGCTACCAGTTGGTCAAATACTCAAGACTACAATGTAACTGCAGTACAGCAGTTAGTAAAATACTTTCGTATTTGTACTATCTAATAACCGGGAACGAATACTAATTAATAGTTTTATTAATTATAGCCTGTTAATGACAGGAAGTCCGTTTTCATAACGTTTCGTTTCCAGACAAGATTGCACAATGTGGCTTTTGATGGATGTATAAATGTCCAGAAACCAAATTCAAAGAAATGCGCTTGCAATGCAAAACTGCACACAGATGTTGGCTTGACTGCGTTAACTATAGTGTCGTCAGTACAGTAGCTATAGCAGGCTGATTGATGTTGACAGTAAGGTCACCTAAACATTTGAATTGCATAAAAAATGCATCACTAAAGCAAACTGGCTAACAAATGCCATTTCAATTAAATTAAACTCTACATAAGTGTTCAGACCTTGTTATAAACGATCTATATGAGCAGTTTTATAGGAACTATACTTGATTTGTGGCGTAGTAACATGGCAACAGTAAAAGGAGTGGTGGGGGGTACGTTAATGTTTCACGATAACCGCACGCCTCATGACATTTTCTTTCGCTAAAAATACTAATTTAAACATTAATTTTCACAAATAAAATGTTGGCAACCGTTTTATAAGCGCATTAACACACTCCAGACTGTGCGGCATTCAGCCTCGTGGCTTTCTACACTGCTGAGGTGTGCGGTTATTCCCTGGCAACGCACAGTCTGTCGTGTGTTAATGCTTACCTATCCCTAACCCTCACTGGTTGGCTACAGCCATGTCTACACACCACACTTGGAACAGCAATTAACACAATATGTGTGTTTGTGTGTGAGAGTCGGATAAACGCTGAGAAAAATAGAGACACGGAGATGAGGAGAAACAGTGGCCCTCACTCAAGGCTGCCTGGAGAGTAAAAGTTTCAAGTGTCCCAGTGTTTGAGACAGATGGAATAAGTTCCCCAAAAATTATGATTATGGCGAACATGAGTGAATAGGTTTTTCATTGCACATTGTACTTATGTACGTGGAATCTACCGTTAACCAACCATGACTATAACGAAATTCCAAATCTGGGAAAGCTATCACCCTTCAGGGGTGGAGCCATGACTTGATGGATTGGGACTGATGTCGACCAAGCAGTAGCCATAACAGAAATAAGACAATCATTCCTAATGCATTCCTGATTAATAATTAATAATTTGTCTAATATATCACTTGGTTTCTTTTATTATAAACCTTCAAAATATATGTTTAATACCGTATTTCCCAAAAACAGTGGCGCCGCCAAAGGGGTGGCCAAGGGGGGCAGCGCCCACCTTGATACAATCACTGGTCCCCCCACTGCCCTCCCTCCCCGTGAGGTGCAATTCTTTCTTTTTTAATCTTTATTTATGCAGGGAAAGTAAGCTGAGACCAGATTCCCTTTTGCAGTTGTGTTTTGGAATGCAACAATTTGAAAACCAACCGAAAATGAAAACAGAAACCTAAACAACAATATGCTTTTAAGTATGCACAATATCCATCCATCTTCATCTGCTTATCCGGGATCGGGTCGCGGGGGCAGCAGCTCCAGCAGGGGACCCCAAACATCCCTTTCCCGAGCAACATTAACCAGCTCCAACTGGGGGATCCCGAGGCGTTCCCAGGCCAGGTTGGAGATCTAATCTCGCCACCTAGTCCTGGGTCTTCCCCGTGGCCTCCTCCCAGCTCAATATATTATCTAATATTTTAAATGAGGTATTATTCAACAGCATAACAGAATTCCCTTTGGTTTTGGTGTCTCACCCCAAGAATTTCAGTTGTCCCATTTGGCCACCCCTCTGACAGTATTGAAGATATTTCAGTAAAGAGGCTTTTTTAAAATCAAACTACTTTCTTGACATCATTCAGTTGGCTGAAACATTGTTACTTTTCAGCCAGGATTTATTTTCCAGACAGCTGTTTGGTGAAATTGGCACTTTATATATTTTTCAAACAAATCAGAGCATTATTTTGACCCTGTAGTGTGGAAAAAATTGTTAACTGACTTAATTGGCAGTGAATATTAAGTCAGCATCAAGTCAGCATCAGTGATGAAATGGGCTATTGAAAATATGAATACTGAATCTGAAAACCAGCAAAGCATTCACCACATCTAATGTGAAGGAATAGAGACATTAAGTATACTATAGGCTACATTTTAGAGGTCATTAAACAGTTCCCTAGCAAACTGTTTAAAGCGTAAAATACCATTTTGAACTTTTCTTTATTTCTCAGGTATGCGTTTGAAGTTAAATCCAAAAACGAGCTTGGGGCAAGCCCTGCCAGTGATCCTGTGGCTTTCAGCACAGAGTCAGGTACTGTACATCCAACATGGATAACACACGTTCAGGTACTGTACACCCAACACCAGCTAATTATGGATGTATCTGACAATGCATAACAATTCAGGATGCACACTAGACCTAGAAACCTCTTACCATGTTTTGTAGGAAGCACAGCATAGCTATTTTATAACCTACAGTTAGAGCATGCACACTGAGCGTTAACCTACAGTTAGAGCATGCACACTGAGCGTTAACCTACAGTTAGAGCATGCACACTGAGCGTTAACCTACAGTTAGAGAATGCACACTGAGCGTTAACCTCTAGATAGAGCATGCACACTGAGCGTTAACCTACAGTTAGAGCATGCACACTGAGCGTTAACCTACAGTTAGAGCATGCACACTGAGCGTTAACCTACAGTTAGAGCATGCACACTGAGCGTTAACCTACAGTTAGAGCATGCACACTGAGCGTTAACCTACAGTTTGAGCATGCACACTGGGTTCTTCATGCACACGGCCACCAAGCATAAGTATGGGGCTAGCTCCTCCTACCATAGAAAACTATAGCAAGCGCTGTGGTGTGCACTCAGCCACACTTGACATTTTATGTAGATACTAGACCAAGGGGGTAAGCCGACATGCGGAAGTTGAAGCACCCATGGGGAGATTCTGAGGCTACCTAGGCATCACCTTCCATTCAGCATTCCATAGACTCCCATTCATTTTGGTGTCACTTTTACAGCAAATAAATTAAGATCGGAAGCGTTTAAAGACTGTATTTGTCCATTGTTCCTTTGTAAAGAAACACAACAATGTATAAAAGGCTCCATTACCTTGTATCTCACAATATGGCCTCGTAAAAGCTGTTTTTGTACAAATAGGCTAACGATTGTTGAGTCATAACCACACCGCTAGAGACATTACCGTAGTCCAGGAGTAGCTTGCAGGCAATCGGGGGGCTCATAGAGTCCATGGAAACGAACAGGAACAAAATATTTCAGCAACGTTTTGGTGGATTGGAAATACTTCCTACTCATGCTCTCTGTCTCTGCAAGAGGCAAGATTCGGAATGATTCAGATTTCTCTTGGCAAAGCTACAAGAAGAATTACAACTTTCAGACAGGTTGCTCACTTCACATCTACTTCGTCATGCTCAACGTGAGGCTGCGCAGTACGCTCAGGCCTCACCGGAAGTGCTTCTAATTTACTTCACTTGGTCTCTGTTGAAATGTGTGGCATGGCTTGGTCCATTTTGTATATATAACAATTTGTATTTTAAGCCAAATGGATGTAAAATAGGTTCAGCATTTTTTTTATCATTATCAGTACATTTTGTTATTGTTTTTTAGATAAAATCATATCTTACTCAATTTAGATTTAAACACTACATTTTGCCCAACAATGCTATCTGGTGGGGCACAGTCCCACTTGTAGAATCGCCCATTGGTCATTAGCAATGCTAGCTAATTGTTTACTAGTTATATAGTTTAGTTCACTGGGTCTGAAAAACAATTTATTTGATGAAAATATTTTGACAAAGTTGTGTTCTACTAGCTCTTTGCCTGCTTTAGCAAGTAACAGAATTTACAAGCCCTGATATTGTAACTGATACGACACAGTAAATATCTTTTCTTCAAAGTAATAAGCTCAACTTTTGAGCATGAAAGTAGCTGCACTGTCTGTATGTTACTGAACCAACAATGAGATCCAGTGACGAAGCTGCAATAAACATAAACATAAACAAAAATGCAAGTATCCTGTACTGTACCTAACATTCAAATTATCCAGTGGATTCTCAGACAAAGAGCGCCACCAAGGTAGAGTTAGCTAGCTACTGTAGATAGCGTGCTGTTCATTACCAACTAGCTCAACAGTATCTGTCTGCAGCCTGCAAGACTTCAAGTTACGCCTGCAAGACTTCAAGTTACGCCCCTTCAAGTTATGCCTACTTCCAAAATAACAGCGAGAACAATAAAAAGCGTAGGCATAACACATGTTACATGGAGTTAACAGCAAGGTTTCTGAGTGGTTAAGGTTAGTGTAAGGGTTTGGGTAAGGCTTAGATCGAATTAAAAGCAATGTTTCTGAGTGGTTAAGGTTAGGGTAAGGGTTTGGTTAAGGCTTAGATCGAATTAACAGCAAGGATTTGGACAGCTTCAAGTTACGCCCAACTTCACGTTACGCCCCCTTCAAGTTAGGCCCCTCTCTTGCAGTCCGCAGACAGACCCGCCTTAACTAGCTAGCTTGCTACCTGCCACTTGCTTATTAGGTCCATATCAGCCCGTGTCCGTCATTGGCATTGGAAGTCTATATTTATCCTAGTTTTCTACCAAACTTTATTCCAATTGATTCGGGATTGGTATCATTGTTTTTCTTCCATTAAGAGCCTTGTCCAGCAGTAGAAATGCTTTGCGCCAGCAGTGCTATTAAAAGAGCAGCTCTCAGTTGCACTCAAATTTCAAATATGACTTCTCGAAGCGCAAGCAATGGCATTCCAGTTTGTGTTGTTTTTGTATACACAAAAAAAGAAAAGAGAACGTAATTGTATGTTTGTCAGAGTATCACAAACTACCATTTAACACTGAAATCAAGGGTCCTTCTAGTATAGTGGGCTAAGTCACTGCCTTGTAGGACAAACTACACCAAGATAGTCAGTGGTTCGAGCCTGACTATGGCTTCCCTATTTGCACGGGCCTCCAGCACGAGGCAGTGCAAATTGGCATAGCGCTGCCAGCACTTCATCATCCCGCAATGTTGAGGGTGCTTTGCAGAGCTGCTGACTTCTCAAGGCTAGTGGGGACAAAAGGCTAGTGGGGACAAAAGGCTAGTGGGGACAAAAGGCTAGTGGGGACAAAAGGCTAGTGGGGACAAACGGCTAGTGGGGACAAACGGCTAGTGGGGACAAACAGCTAGTGGGGACAAACAGCTAGTGGGGACAAAAGGCTAGTGGGGACAAAATTGGACTAAAACAATTGGTAGGGTGGAAAATGTGGAATAGTTTATAAAAAGAAAAAGAAAACACTGAAATAGTATTGTGATATCAGTAAGATGTCATTGTTATGAAATAATGTCAGTTATTAGCAAGATCTGCTAGCAAGATCCAGTTTTCAGCTATGTGTCAGAATACACCTGTCAAAGTCCAAAACTGTTTTTTGGCTGCTAAGGGAACTTGTATCAGAGACCTTGGCGACATCTACTGGATCTCCTGGACATTACACACATATTCATCTTGGACTTCTATACATCTTTATGTTTACACACACCTGTTCAAAATTCTGCTCACCTGTTCTAGGTTGCGCAATCAATGTACATTTCAATTTAGATTCCAGGTTTGTTCAGCTGCGTTGTGCCTCATTGAAGATGTTTCGCTGCCAGTGTGTCAAGGTGTGTAACCGCTGTGTCAGCTACCATTGTTGCTGTTATCTTTGAAAATAATATTCTACCTTGTGCGCATTTGTGCCTCATTTACGAAGACCCTACTATTCTCCTGTAGAAGACAGGTATTTGTTTGGCAAATCCTGTTGCACTGTTAATTATCGATTGCCTGTTGGCCCGCTTTATTTTTGTACTCTGCGTTCTAAGTAAAATAACAAACACATACTAATTCCTGTATCTGACTCCTTCCACTCATTCACACTTAAACAATGTTACAGAACATCTAGCGCAGTGGTCCTCAAACCCTTCCATGGAGGGCCTAGTGTTTGCAGGTTTTCGCTTTTACCTTGTACAAGCCTGATGGAGTAGCTGACTAATTGGCAATGATCTCCCCTCACCTGGCAGTCTAGGTCCTAATTATGCTCTAATTGAAGGGAAAGACCAAAAACCAGCATACACTAGGCCCTCCATGGAAGGGTTTGACGACCACTGATCTAGCGGAAAGCAAGTTGTTGAACGCTGGTCGTGGACAAGGCTCTTACTGTTAGAAACGATGGAGGGTGCTGGAGGTCTTGTTTTTGGTTTGAGCTAGGTAAAGTGGGCATACGAGGAAGAGGGCTCGGGGTTAGGGTATAAAGTTGTGCTACACCATACCAGGATGAAAATATACAATAATACATTTAATTTCATTGATTTTGTTTTGGGAAAATCATTAGGGTGACAAAACTGACAATACTGTGCTGTATATGCTGACAATAAAAAACTATTTATGAAGTTAAACATTTAATAATACATTCCCCCAACACCTTTTGATATCATTTGATTTTTTAATTTTACAAATGACTTGTTCCTCGGCTCATACACTGTTTTGTTACCAGTACTGCCCTCTAACATTGCCATCTCCTCATTTAAACTGTCTCTGTTATGCGTTAGTGGACAGCAACACCATATTTAGGGTGGAGACTTAAGGATCTTACCTTTCAATCCAATCTGATTGGATTCTTTAAAGCACGTGTTAGCTTTCCAGAAGTGGAATTAGTGATTAATGGGCAGTTTAGCCTTTTGGCTTTTAAACGTAAAGCAATTAGCCGCTATACAGTAAGTGCTGCTTAGTAGCCCAGAGGAGGGCAGTGAGATGGCTCTAAAGGAATCTATAATAGATCCCAACTTTGGTAATCTGAACAACCTGTAGTTGGTAAAATCTCTTGAGCCTGGTCACATTCCCATTAGTATAGTATATGGACTGAACTTTGTGTATCATATCTGCTATGTAAACTCCAAAATAGCAGTGATAAAGGTAATGATTTATTCAACGTCTGTTTTCCTTACAGTGTCAGACTCACACTGGAAGGAGCAGTGTAACTGTCCATGTAAAATTTAATCAAAAACAATGTTGTGGTAATCTAAATCATTTTTATAGTCTAGAGCAAGTATTATAGTATTACTGTATTAATGGGAGAGCATTGGTCAGATGTGTGACAAGGTACTCTCTCTTTTCTCCATAGCGGACCCCCGGGTGAGTGAAAATATGTCAGGTAAGAGGCATGTCCTGTTCACTCATCTATACACATTTTAGTCATTTGGCAGAAGATCTTATCCAGATAACTTAGTCAGTACAGGGACATCCCCCTTGGGCCACTCAGGGTAAAATGCCTTGCTCAAGGACACAACTACATTTGCGACAGTAGGAAAACCGACAGCCTTCCAACTACAATTGTGACTCTCTAACCACTCACCTGAAGCACCACATACTCAATAGTGTGCGTCGTGTTGTCTGGGTCGATCACATTAACCCGTAGGTCTGGTGTTATTCCGATTCCCCAGGTAAAGCTGCAATCTGGACACAGTTTCCCTTTAAGGCAGATTCCTACTCAGAATGTACCGGGAAGATGTACGTGAAGAGGACCTGGTACCGCAAGTTTGTGGGCATTCAGCTGTGTAACTCCCTGCGCTACAAGATCTACATGAGTGATTCTCTGACTGGTCAGTACAGGCCTTGTGTTTGATACGGTGTAATGCATACAAAAGGCAATGAAGTATTAAAGGTGCTAGTTGTTGAATTTGAGCCGTAACAACGGAACTACTTTCTCTTTCAAGTGACCAGCAAACAAATGCTGTAAAACAGTATTTCTTGATATATTAAACATAAAAAAGGATATACATGGGAAATTGATATCCTACACTATGCAGTGGTTTGCTACACACAAAATCATGGCCTAAAATGCATACATTTGATAAAATTCAGACCTGCAAGTCCCAATTGAAAAACACTTTGGAAGCACAACTTGAAATACATGTTCTACAGCTTTTGGAAGCTGGTCACTCAAAGAAATAATTCTGTTTTCAATCTGTGAAATTGTACACAATTTCTACAAATAGCACCTTTAATAGGTTAGAAAGGCATTTAACTGGGCTAGAAATTGTGTAGTAATTGTGTAATAATTGTGTAATAATTGGTGTGAAGAATTGTTTTACCACGAAAATCCCAATATAGAATATTTCCAATTACATTCTTTTTTTATATTATAAAGCCAGAACTGTTTGAATGAAAAATAATGTTATTGTAATTCACCCATCTTCCACAAGGGGGAGAAATCCCAGAAGTATCACTTTTAACATAGCCTTTGACCTCTGACCTGTGCAGGCAAGTTCTACAACATTGGTGACCAGACTGGTCATGGAGAAGACCATTGCCAGTTTGTAGATTCTTTCTTGGATGGACGAACTGGCACTCAGCTGTTGGCTGAGCAACTCCCCAACCGAAAAGGTATGGTACTAAGCCAACCTCCACGTGACATAGGGCCCATTGGATAGATCAGTGGGTGTCTGCTGAAGTTGACTTGTTCAGGGTTAAAAATATGAAATTGATCTCTTGACCAGTTGTTCTCAGGTGTCCTAGCTCAGGAATAGCTCAAATACACCGAATTAGTGTTCAGAAACCCTGTTTTAGAGATTAAATATTTACATTTAAAATAGTGTTTTTATTTTCCTTCATTTATACAGAGAATAATACTGAAGTTTCTTATACAGTTGTGGCCCTGTATTACAACAAAAAAGCACATACAAAATAGAAATACAGAAGACACATTCATGGTTTGCTTATCTGCCTTAGGCTTCTACCGGGCTATGCGGCAGGAACCGGTTAGCTTTGGTGAGATTGGAGGTAACTCTCACACCACTTACGTTGCTTGGTATGAGTGCGGAACACCCATCCCTGGGAAATGGTAAGGCCCCTAAGGGGTGGCCACGAAGATGCCTGACTGGAAGAATAATTATCTCACCATGGTGAGCTGATGAGTGAGGCGGCCTGATCTGGAGGTGGACTTCTCCCTCATTTCCATACAGACGCATTTTTCTGGTGGCTACAGCACACATTCCATTGTATAAAAGTGTACAGGAGCATACAGATGTCATAGAACTTAAGTTCTATTTTCATATCTCCTTAAAGGAGCATATCTTTTGTTCCTCAACTCAAACTTACACGTACAACTTAAACTTAACACTTTAGTTTTTGCCCCTATTTATTATAAGCTGAACTTGTACGCGTTTTTGCCATGTACACAAAAGGCCTATTCCTCTCAAACATTGTTCACAAATCTGTCTAAATTTGTGTTAGTGAGCACTTCTCCTTTGCAGAGATAATCCATCCACCTCACAGGTGTGGCATATCAAGATGCTGATTAGAAAGCATGATTATTGCACAGGTGTGCCTTATAAAAGGCCACTCTAAAATGTACAGTTGTCACACAGCCCAATGCCACAGATGTCGCAAGTTGAGGGAGCTCCCAGGGAGCGATTTAAAGCCACAAAAGATGGATTCAGCACCACGACCAGCTACACATCCTACTGAATTGTTTGTGATTCCTTAGAATGTGGAGCTGGCCATGGTGCTGAATCCACCTGTTGTGGCTTTAAATCACTGCATGGAAGTTGTCAGTTTTGCTCAAAATATTCTGACAGATTTGTGAATGATATTTGAGAAAAAGGCCTTGTGTGTACATAGAAAAATTCTTAGATCTTTGAGTTCAGCTTATGACAAATGGAGGCAAAAACAAGTATTGTTTATATTTTTGTTCAGTGTAGTTAGTTCCTCACCCCAACTTTGAAAGTATTGCTAGGTACAAATTCTATGGACATTCTGAAAACATCTTCAAGTCACCCAAATCATTTTTACATTTGTTTACTCAACTTTTCACCTAGCGATGGCTAAAGGTAATTGAAGTTTGTCATTGCTGTAGTTTGAAGTACCATGGATGAAGCTCATCCGATTCATTAATTACAGGGTAAGGAATCATCTAACAGCGAGTTGACAATTTGAAAAGTTGCATTCCACATTGTCATATTTCACTATTTATCAAACACAACATGAGGAATTACTACAAACCTACCTGTAAAAAAGAAGTTGAGGGCAAGAGGTTCATTAGAAATACAATAAACTGATGGGTAGCAGGCTCCCTAGAAGTGTCATAATGTTTATGATATTATTTATCAAGTTATTCTGTTCATTGGCCAGTTTGTTTAAAGGTCTGCTACAACACACAAGCTTCTGCTGGGGAAAAGCTTTAAGCACACACGCATACACAAAAAAGCATGTGAACATACGTTTTCAATACCCTGTCTTGATTGGTCAAGTGGGATCAAAAGTAGCTTTTTGCACAATATAGGAGTATTTTATGTATTAAGTAAATATATGGTGTGAAAAAACAAACCCTAATCTTCAGGGATTTTTTGTATCTGCATGGGAGAAGGTCATCGTTACAGTGTGAGTGTGGAAACTGTGTATAGTACATGCATATTGGCTCAGTTAAACGTCACCTTTAACCTACAGTACATTTGTTTTCCAAGGTCATAGTATTGACTGCTGAATTCTTACCATTGAATCACCGAATAATAACATTAAAGATAATCACAGTGAGATCTTCTGAGGATGAAACAGCTTACTTGAATGTAATACAGAGATGCCTGGTGTCATTTCATTTTTAACCTCAAACGTGAAGTCGTTGTGAGTAGTCACTCCAATCTAGAGTGAGTCTGAGGAATCTAATGTTATGTGGATGTGATCTGATGAGTATTTCAAATAATACAAATTATTCATTCTTTGAACTGGTTCAGAAGGGTAAAATGTCACAAAATGTTAAGATATAAATGTATTGTGTGTATTAGAGTGAGGTATTATGTCAGTTTTATAGATTTCTTCTCCAACTACAACATTCAGAATATTTCCTCTCCCTGACGACACCCTAGGTGAAGATTTGGTCTTTAGACTTGTAACCTTTTTCTACATTTGTAATATTAGAATGTACATAGAGACATCTATTATATTGAAACTAAAACTAAAAAACAGAAGAAGGTTGCATTTACATTGTGTACAGATGCTCACGAATCGCTGCAGTAATGTTTTATAAAAGTGTTTATAACAGTAAACTTTATTTCTGTATCTGTTTTCAACAATAAATCTGAAGTTTCTTTTTTTACATCACGAGACTTGAGACTTATTTGTAATAAATGCATTGTGCAGATTTCTGCTGTTGTGTGTGGCGGTCATAGCGTCAGCAAAGACGACTTTCGTCCATTACCACTGACTGAAGACAGACAGAGCTCAGAGACCAACCACACGATCCCCTGACACACATCGTAGCCAACCACAATGCCTGGCTAGGAAAACAAATAGCAACCCTAGCATTACCACTCTTTTCCAAATCTACTCGAATGGGAAACAGAAGGATTTCACGGCCAAGGACAACATGGAGCTGTGAACTCTGCATGGTTCTCCCTCTCTCTCACACACAGAGTGAGAAGGGGAGGAAGAGAGATGAAGTAAAGACTCAAGCCTTAAAGTCTGATTTCAAAGCCTTTATTGGGTTCCAGAAAATAATGTTACAGTTTATACATGAACAACTAAAATGTCACTTCAAGGTGGAATATCTGATTGGTATATTAGTACAAACCAGTAAGGGGGAAGAAGATAAAAAGAGCGCAAAAACAATAAATGATACAGGTGAAGAGGCTTACATTGAAGGATTCTTGTGTAGGGTCAAAACTACACCTCCCATAATTCAATGCGCAATTAGTGTCCTCAACAGAAGGGCAGAATCCATGACACGCTCTAATACAAACATGGCGGCGAACAAAAGAAGCGGAAGGGAAAGAAAACTGACAATTTACTTTACTAGTCTCCTAGATGTAGCTGCGCTTCCACACACTATTTCCTAACAATGATCAGTTAAATTCAACACAAATAAAATGTCAATCTCTGTTGATTAGCGTGTAGAGATGCCATATGCTTTCACATATGTTGGACTAGCAAGATAAACTGTGTGAAAAGTAATACAGACATACTCCAGGCTGTTTTGGTCTCCCAAGTGTGTGCGGTAACAGACAACATGTTCACCACGACAGACAAGGGCAGTTGTGTGGGGGGATATACAGCACAGCCATAACTTGGGGGTGGTTGTGTGGTGACAGGTGGAGTCAACACCAACACAGGATTAGACTGAGGAGGGGCGGGGCTTGTTTAGGACCCGGTAGCGGATCGGCACAAAGAATGGATGGACGTTTCCTAAACCCAGGTTCATCAGGACACACAGGGAGGGGGACATTTACCACTTCCTGTCTCCTTTTACCGGTACCCGGGGCCCGGCTGGGCATAACCGGAGCCGAAGGGGGGCCGGTTGCGGGCGTAGGGGTTGGATGTCCCTGGAGGCGGGGTTACATTGCTACCAGGGGGCGGGGTGTAGCCGGGGCGAGGCTGGTAGGCCTGACCAGGCTGGGAGGCGGGGGGCTGACTGTAGTTGGCAGGCTGGTTGGCCTGGGAGGGGTAGTTTTGTGTAGAGAAGGCCCCTGGAGGGTACGGCTGGGCACCCTGGGGCTGAGGAGCCTGCTGCTGGCCTCCCTGGAAGCTGGGGCCGGGGGCCTGGCCAGGCGCCTGGGAGGTGGGCGCAGGGTAGTTCTGAAACGGCTGCTGCTGTTGAGGTTGAGGAGCCGCGGCCTGGGGGGCGCCTGGCTGGGGGGTGTACCCTGCTGATAGAGAGATGGAACGAGACGGAGAGAACGACAGACGAAGAGACAGAGTCATTTAAAAAAATGTTTCTTTAACCAGGTAGGTCATTACAGAACATGCTTATTTACAATGACTGCATGGCCTGAGGTAAAGGACCTTTTGTGTGGCCGAGATAGAACAACAGTAGCCTGAAAAAAAAATCCAGACCCAAATCCAGAACGATTAAGGGTCTGGGTTCGAGTAATGTAAATGACTCAACTCGAGGGGCGGCACCAAGCTTGCATTTGAAAATCTCACTGTACGCAATTGGATAACACTACGACCAATCACCAGTGGGTTTTCACTAACCCTATGGCGGAGCTAATTGGTAGATAAAACTCTTGCCGTATCAGGTCGCAAAACTGCAAAAACGTCCTTTTATAAAAAAGGAAGGATTCGAGCCCCGTCTTTTGTTCCTCTTTTAGACAAAAAGCCAAGTCTAACTCGTTCATTGTAGTGGCCCAAGTCGTTTTAAACAACTGGTGTTAATCCATAGCGATCTTACAATGTTTACTAATGACTTCGAGGTCGCAGAGCTGTCGTGTCATCATCTGTTTAACAAGCCTTTGGCACGCCTATATCAGATACACCGATGTGATTGGTGCAGCTCGGATACAAGGGCATAGTTAATGAGCAGAATTACTTGGTGCCAGAGTAACTTGCTGAGCAAATTCAAATTGTGCTCTCGCGAGAACTGGATTTCCAGGGTAGAACAACAGTATGACAACGTAAGACAGAAACACTCGACGTCTGCAAAAATGCATGACAACCAATGAATAAATCAAACGCCATCTGCCACACTTCAATGAAGTAAGACCTCTACAAACATATGCAACAAAAAAAAAACAGGATGACGATGCTTTGGATAAGAGCGTCTACTAAATACACTCACCAGCCACTTCATTAGGTGCACTTTGCTAGTATCGGGTTGATTCGCTTCAGAACTGCTTTAATTCATTGTGTCAGATTCAACATGGTGCTGGAAACATTCTTCAGAGATTTTGTTCCATATTGACATTGTATCACACAGATTTGTTGGCTGCACATCCATCATGCGAATCTCCTGTTCCATTAGATTGACATCTAGTAACTTCGGAGACCATTTGACCACAGTACCCTCATGGTCATGTTCAAGAAACAGTTTGAGATGATCTGACCTTTGTGACAAGCCACGTTATCCTGGTGTAAGTAGCCAATTACAAGATGGATACACTGTGGTCATAAAGTGATGGAGACAGTCAGCCACAATACTCAGGTAGGCTGTGATATTCAAACAATGTTCAAAGTGGCCCAGGACATCCCAATTAAATATCCCCCACACCATTACACCACCAGCAGCCTTAACAGTTGATACAAGGCAGGATGGATCCAAGCTTTCATGTTGTTTACACCAAATTCAGAATCTACCATCTGAATGTCGCTTCAGAAATCAAGACTCATCAGACCAGGCAAAGCTTTTACAATCTATTGTTCAATTGTGGTGGGCCTGTGAAAATTGTAGCATCAGTTTCCTGTCAGGAGTTGCACCCGGTGTGGTCTTCTGCTTCAAGGTTTAACATGTTGTGTTCAGAGATGCTCTTCTGCATACCTTGGTTGTAACAAGTGGTCATTTGAGTTACTGTTGCCTTTCTATCAGCTTAAACCAGTGTGCCCATTCTCCTCTGAATTCTGCCATCAACAAGAGTTTAGCCCAGAGCACTGCTGCCCCTCACTGGATATTTTCAATTTTTTGGACCATTCTCTGTAAACCCTAGAAATGGTTGTTTGGGAAAACCCCAGTAGATCAGCACTTTCTAAAATACTCAAATCAACAACTGTGCCATGTTCAAAGTAATTTATATCAACTTTTTCTACATTCTGATACTTGGTTTGAATTTCAGCATATCGTCTTGCTGCCATGTGATTGGCTTATTAAGTAATTAATGAGCAGTTGAACAGGTGTACTAACGAAGTGGCTGGTGAGTGTTTATGTAATGTTAAAAGCAGACCAATTCAGGCCACAACACAAGCAGCACATCAAAGTTCAAAACAGACAACAAAACCAGGCTTTCTGTGTAGTTCTGGTCTATTGTTCTTTTTACAGAGGAAAGTGTTGCTAAGTAACGGGTGAATCTTACCAGGGTACTGCATGCCATACTGCTGCTGCTGCTGTTGTTGTTGTTGTTGTTGGGGGGTAGGCTGCTGTGGGGGGTATCCACCTGGTGCTTGGTACTGCTGGTACATCTGACCTGGAGGTCAAAAACATGAAGGACATCAGTACCCCCGCTAACACATGCGTGCACGCGCACACGCGCACACACACACACACACACATCTGGATTGAATCAGACAGGTCTGGTCGAGTGCAAACAGCCCCAACAATTATAATAATAATAAAAAGAACGGTTTCCTGAAAGCGCTTTGCCCAGACAACTCAATGGCACATTACAGTTAGCGGGGAAGGTCCAACACACACACACACACACACACACACACACACACACACACACACACAC
>JACXGM010024488.1:0-15713 GCA_016801145.1 Umbra pygmaea
TGCGTATGGGAGACAGTTTGTTATCATACTCTTACTCCTTAAATTGCTGATTTTCGAGTCCCCAATGAGTATAGTGTTTGGGTATTTCGGCTGTGTAGCCTGTGTGAGAGCTTGAGGAATTTCCCCTCTGTCATTTTGTGAGAGTTGGTGATTCTTACCATACTTAGGGTTGTTTTCCTTAGCACGGCAGGGTTGTGAATTGGTATTCCTAGGAGGTGTAGGCAGCTTTGTGGGCTGTGAGTACTGCTTTCTGGTAGTGGTTTTGGATTTTGCTGGTGGTTTCAAGCAGGGCGTCTCTGGTTTTGAGAGCGGCTGGTACCTGTTACCAAGCTGAAGTTTTTCTTTGGTGGTTGGCGAGCGCTGAAGCTAAACATGTGCAACCCTGTAGTCACCAATAAATAATGTATTTGTTTATTAAATTCAGTCCATACAATAGTTGCTTCAGATACTGATACAATTGACTAATATGACATTATTCTTGGTTAGCCCAAAGCTTGAATACTTAGTACAGATTATTCTGTTTTTTATGTACACCACTAGGACGAAGATGTACCAGGATAAGAAGCTTGAAGAACTGATGTTCACGAACTGTTGATCATCCTGTAGCTGGTCCACTGTTACTGTCAGAGGTGTGACAGGCAATATTGTCCAGCAGACCAGGTAGCCTAACCAATACCCTTTTGTATAAGGCAGGGCTATTCAAATCTGGTACTGGAGGGCCGAAACACTTCTGGTTTTTGGTTCTATCTGATAGTTGATTGCCTTCACCTGGCATCTCAGGTCTGAAGCAGTCCTATATTATTAGTAGAGGATAAAGCCAGAAAGGATTCAGCCCTCGAGTACCGGAATTAAATCGCCCTGGTATAAGGCATAGAGGCTGACCGTGTAAGCTTAGTTTTATGTATGTACTGTAAATGTACAATAGACCATGCATAGAATTATGGCATTTGTGTTATACAATACACACATCCATGAGATTTAACTTGTGTAGCTGAGGTGGTCAATAGACATTACCGGTGGTAGTGCCATGCTGTGCCACAAAAGGCAGCAGTAGTTAAATGATAGCTTGCTAGGGTTATATTTTTTATACGTACTTGTATGTCTAATCAGTTATTTTATGAGACCCTTCATTTCTACAGGAGTTTTTAGGGCAGCATATAATGGAGAGATTGCATTCACGCCTGACTCTCTTTCTTCAACAAAGACCATTGGATTTAAACTATCTTGAGTTCATATGTAACCAGGAAACAGTTTTTTTAAGTGCCATGTCTATACATATTCAAATGCCTCAGGACATTACAGATGCTTTATTTGAACTAAAAGACATGATTGGAAGAGACCAAGGTTCACAACCCTTCAGTGTAGTCAACGTGCAACGAGAATCTTGGGCTGGACGTCCTAAGATACTAATACCAGAAGAGATTGTCTGTGAGTTGCATCGCAGAATTGTTGGGGGTTTGCACTAGGACAGTATTTAGAAGAATGGCAGAACACAACATGTCTGCCAGAGGATTGTACAGTTCTTGTACAGATGATGCATAGGGCACCCATGCATCAGGTGGACACCATGGGCATTTTATACAGGATGTCACAGATAGGGTGTGTCGTCAGGCGTACGTATTCTGTGCCCTACCAACCACAAACATATTCGGTAAGTAATAGGTGTGTTTTCCCAAATAAACAAATATTGAAATAAGTTGTTGAAAACTGAGAATGTTACTATTCCAGTAGTACGGCCAAAAAACATGTACTTCAAGGCTTGATAAATAAGAGTGAAAACAACATACCAAAAGTATTCTGGACAGTAATTGTGAGATAAGTAAAGGTATTATTCATCCATAAACAGTGTCCTATTTTTATATTTACAGTTACAACATTGTAATTTTTGGAGGGATCGATGGGTTCTCAAGGAAGGTATGCTACTTAAAGTAATTCAATCTTTTAATCAGGATTTCTATTGTTCCGAATTATTTCTAGATTTTAGTTTGAAATTAAACTTTTCAGTTGATCAACATCAAAGACGTGCATTGACAGCTATGATTTTGTAAAAATTGAAATCCATTAAATCTATTGAAAGTAATTCAATCCATATAAAATTTTATTGGGATTGATGTAGATAATGTATCTTGAAGCTGCTAATAACAACTGCGCTGCTACTACACTGGCATTCTTCAATGAGTCTGTCGAGAGGTATGGAATCCCCCTCAGGAAAGACCAGTATGGAATTACTATAATGCAAATGCTAATTGTATCTAAGTGTGTGTGTGTATACAATGTACAACATTAAGAGTATGATGTAGGGATGGTCACTGTCATTTAAAGGCTGTTTTACTTTTCTCAGTCATTGACACCTGACTTTCATCCAGTGAGTAAAGGGTGTATTTAGATAGTACAGCTTTTGTTATCATTGAAACTGAAGACAAAGGAAAAATTCTAAAAATGATTAAAGTACATATAGCTGTATAGGTTTAAATTCACAAATTTAATGTGTGAATACTTTTTTGTTTTCCAGAGTACGGGCAGACCTTGGTGTGGAGAACGTTGGAGTGGCACGGCTAATGTTGTCGGTGCATGGCCCTGAGAACGGGAGCTTCATTGCAGGCAAAAGTGTGCACAATCAACGGTAAACAGAAATTCTATACACATTTCTATAATTACTTGGAAATGTTAGGTCAATGCAAATTGTATCATTTATTTAAAGAAATTATTTATGTAATCATGTATCAGCATTGAAAAGTTGTGGCGAGATGTTTGGATGGCAGTGACCAACGTCTTCTATGACATCCTGTACACGTTAGAGGAAGAGGGGCACCTGGACCTAAGAAGTAGTTTACAACTATTCTGCTGTCACGATGTGTTCCTGCCACGCCTTCAAAACAATCTTCAACTATTCCAAGAAGGATGGGACAATCATCCAATTGGACAGAACAAAACCTGACCCAAATGAGATGTGGGCAATGGGAGAATTGCAAAATCCCATTCATGACCCAGATGATGTCGAGGTAAGTAATTCAGAAGTGTAGACAGTTGTCCAGAAGACACTCATTGACACCCTCCACAAGGTCATTGCTGAAAGTGCTGGCAGTTCGCAGAGGGCTGTATCAATTTAATTTTCAATGTTTTGAGGTGCATTTCTATATAATCAGATCATTATTTAGTGTGACTGCCCTTTGACTTCAAAACAGCATTCTTTAAAATTGATAAATTGACTAGAATTTGAAGTGACTTTTAGCACAATGTTATTAAGCATATGTTTTTATCAAGAATCATATTAGTAGTAAATGCATACATTTTCCATACTGGCCCCACATGTGAATGTCAAATCCACAAACTTAGAGCATGGTGGTTTTACCACTATCACTGAGTTTTGCTACACAAAAGGTCATAATAAAAAGCAAAGGGTCAATCTTTTCCTATATTTCAGGGATTCCAGATTCCACACATTGACTGGGAAGCCAGTGGTCTCCCTGTTCTTTCACACTCTAATGGTGACTGTTCCTGTCAGACAGTCCACTCAATGTTCAACAAATGGAACACCTTAGAGCAACCATTGATCCTGGATCCTCCACAGTCCTTTGGAATGGACATATACCTGAACATAGTACAATGTGTACAAAATATGTTGGGTAATTGAAGGTGAAACAACAGTTTGTTTAATAGTTCACCTACTGGTGGCTGTGTAAAATGCCAATGAAAACATAATGCAATAATTTATCCCTGTAGTTAATGGAAAATATGCAAAGACATTATCAAATGTTAAAACTGGGAATTTTATTGTTTTTGGAATTTCATGCCAGCAACACTTTTCAAAAAAAGTTGGTATGTTTACCACTGTGCATCACCACCTTTAACAATAAAAGTTAAATGTTTTCCAATTGTTGCTTGATATTGGACTTCAGCTGCTCAATTCGTCTGGTTCTCCTTGGTCGTATTGTATTTCATAACTGCAGGCAGGCCAGTTTAGTACTCAGACTTGTACTACGGAGCCATGTATAGACATGCTGTTGTAATATGTACAGAATGTGCAAAACTTTGTTAAATTGCCTGACACTACAAGCTAACCAATATACAGTACATGCTAACCAACATACAGTATTGATCAGTTTTCCCACATTACTGAGTTGATGTGCTCTTAGATCTTCTTTAACTATTTTCAGATCCAGTAGGCGTTGCTGGGACCTTGTCTCTCCTTTGGCAACAATAGTCAGACAGTTGTGGTGACTGATGGGATAAACAGAAACAGTGATGAGAAAGAGCAATCAAGACACATGAATTAGAGGGTTTTTGATTAGCTAGTGAGATTTTAATTAATATGTTATTTCACCAGGTTAGTGGACTGAGAACACATTCTCATTTTGAGTGTTGGCCCAAACGCTGGGCAATAGATAGAAGGAAAGAAACTCCCGCCTTACAAACATGCATGTAGATTAATTGAAGTCTGACATCCTGATCACCCACAGAAAGAAAAGTTTAGAACGATAAGCAGTACATACATTTACAGTACATACATAAAACTAAGCTTACATGGTCAGACCCTATGCCTTATACAAGGGCGTTTTAATTCCGGTACTCGAGGGCCAAATAATTTCTGGCTTTATACTCTACTAATAATATGGGACTGCTTCAGACCTGAGATGCCAGGTGAAGGCAATCAACTAGCAGATTGAACCAAAAACCAGAAGTGTTTCAGCCCTTCAGTACCAGATTTGAATAGCCCTGCCTTATACAAAAGGGTATAATTTGCCTTATACAAATATTGGTTAGGCTACCTGGTCTGCTGGACAATATTGCCTGTCACACCTCTGACAGTAACAGTGGACCAGCTACAGGATGATCAACAGTTCGTGAACATCGGTTCTTCAAGCTTCTTATCCTGGTACATCTTCATCCTAGTGGTGTACATAAAAAACAGAATAATCTGTACTAAGTATTCAAGCTTTGGGCTAACCAAGAATAATGTCAAATTAGTCAATTGTATCAGTATCTGAAGCAACTATTGTATGGACTGAATTTAATAAACAAATACATTATTTATTGGTGACTACAGGGTTGCACATGTTTAGCTTGATTAACTAACAAGATACACGTTACTGGTAGCATGTTTTTTTATTACTGACAGTTCGGTATGAGACTAAATTAAACGTCAGTTTACTGAGCTTTTATTTTGTAAGCAGCTACATTAGGACTGTAGCTAGGTAACTGTATCTAAACTTTTGCCGTCACTCGTGTCCACACATGTCGTTGTGCTAATTTGGTTTACCTACAACAAACATCTTGACAGCTAACATACATAAAAACAACCTTATAAAGCAACTTCACCGAAAGCTCTTACCTGAAATCAATAGATGCTAACCAGGACGAAGAAATAGCAGCTTCGGAAATTCTCCCGAATTATAGCTAGCCCGACGTCTACCCCGCCCCCGAAATTCCCATTGGTCACTTGGAGTCAGCTGATATTTGGCAGGACTTTTACACCAAAGTAGATTCGCAAACCTGTAGAAACAGATTCGTATCCGTAGACAGTGATTTGTATCCGTGGACAGCGATTTGCATCCGTAGACAGTGATTTGTATCCGTATACACTGATTTGTGGGTGTAATTCTTAAGTTGTGTATGTGTAAATATTCTTTGAATACTTGCAACAAAAAAAGTTTGTACAGATCCAAATTGTTAATTCTTGCAAGTATTTAATCACGCACACATTTTTCACAAATTGTGTTCATAAGTTTCTTCCCAAAAACAAAATACTTTATAAAAATAAAACCTGCCCCATTAACCGTTTAGCTAAAATCAAGAAAATCAAGCACAAGTCTTGTGTTATTATGAATTGATCATCCTTCTCAGCCCCAGAGAAAACCTTGTAGTCAGTGTTAAGTAGAGTAATGGGTCGCAGATTATCCAATAATCTTAAATAAATAAATTCCCATATAGAAATATTGTTCTCTTAAAATCATTTTGTTCTATTTCCCTTATAATTTATCTTATCTTACTGCAGTAAGCCTCATTAAGCAACAACCTAGCATTAAATTTCCAATACCCTTTTGGACAGGTTTCCCTCGCTGTAGGAGCCAAAATCAAATCAATAAAACTAAGATCTGTTAGGGGTGCCTTAGATATTTTAGACTGTTTAACATCTCTCAGAATTACATTACTAACTAACCAATAGTCAAGCCTAGACTTGCCTTCTCCATTTGGTTTAATCCATGAAAAGCTTCTTATCCCTGGGTTTAACCTTCTCCAGACATCAGTTAAATTATTGTCATTAATAAAATTTTGTATCATGGGATTTCACTGCAACCTTCCTAATCTTGTGGGCAGTCTGTCCTTCATCTGGTGTCATATTACAGTCTCCACACACTAAGATATAGTCATTAAGATACAACATTTTAAGATCAGAAATCACAGTGGTTACCATCTCCAGTAGGTTCTTATTTTGACTATCACTATTATACCCATAAATATTGGTTATAGCATCATAATACAGTCAAATTGAGATCACTCAAGAATTACAGTCCAGAAACTTTTAATGAGGAACTTAGTAAGGTTAACTGGTCTGAGGTTATGCTATGTGAAGATGTGGAGTTAGCTTGGGATAGGTTTAGGAGTTATTTTTTAGAAGTTTGGAAGTTTGAATGATGCACTAGTTAAGGAATACAGTTTTTCCTTCTCAAGAAATTAGCATATTGTGATAAAGTTCATTATTTTCCATAGTGAAATGATAAAAATTAAACGTTCATATATTTTAGATTCATTGCACACCAACTGAAATATTTCAGGACATTTATTGTTTTAATACTGATGATTTTTGCATACAGTTCATGAAAACCCAAAATTCCTATCTCAAAGAATTAGCATATCATGAAAAGGGTCTCTAAACGAGCAATTAACCTTATCATCTGAATCAACTTATTAACTCTAAACACCTGCAAAAGATTCCTGAGGCTTTTAAAAACTCAAAACCGCAATCATGGGTAAGACTGCCGACCTGACTGCTGTCCAGAAGGCCATCATTGACACCATCAAGCAAGAGGGTAAGACACAGAAAGACATTTCTGAACAAATAGGCTGTTCCCAGAGTGCTGTATCAAGGCACCTCAGTGGGAAGTCTGTGGGAAGGAAAAAGTGTGGCAAAAAACGCTGCAAAACAACAAGAGGTGACCGGACCCTGAGGAAGATTGTGGAGAAGGACCAATTCCTGACCTTGGATGACCTGCGGAAGCAGTGGACTGAGTCTGGAGTACAAACATCCAGAGCCACCGTGCACAGGCATGTGCAGGAAATGGGCTACAGGTGCCGCATTCCCCAGGTCAAGCCACTTTTGAACCAGAAACAGCGGCAGAAGCGCCTGACCTGGGCTACAGAGAAGCAGCACAACAAAACAACAACAAATTTTGCATTTCATTCGGAAATCAAGGTGCCAGAGTCTGGAGGAAAACTGGGGAGAAGGAAATGCCAAAATGCCTGAAGTCCAGTGTCAAGTACCCGCAGTCAGTGATGGTCTGGGGTGCCATGTCAGCTGCTGGTGTTGGTCCACTGTGTTTTATCAAGGGCAGGGTCAATGCAGCTAGCTATCAGGAGATTTTGGAGCATTTCATGCTTCCATCTGCTGAAAAGCTTCATGGAGATGAAGATTTCATTTTTCAGCACAACCTGGATCCTGCTCACAGTGCCAAAACCACTGGTAAATGGTTTACTGACCATGGTATTACTGTGCTCAATTGGCCTACCAACTTTCCTGACCTGAACCCTATAGAGAATCTCTGGGATATTGTGAAGAGGAAGTTGAGAGACGCAAGACCCAACACTCTGGATGAGCTTAAGGCCGCTATCGAAGCATCCTGGGCCTCCATCACACCTCAGCAGTGCCACAGGCTGATTGCCTCCATGCCACGCCGCATTGAAGCAGTCATTACTGCAAAAGGATTCCCGACCAAGTATTGAGTGCATAACTGAACATAATTATTTGAAGGTTGACTTTTTATTTTGTTTGTATTACAAACACTTATTTTATTGGTCAGATGAAATATGCTAATTCTTTGAGATAGGAATTTTGGGTTTTCATGAGCTGTATGCCAAAATCATCAGTATTAAAACAATAAATGACCTAAAATATTTCAGTTGGTGTGCAATGAATCTAAAATATATGAAAGTTTAATTTTTATCATTACATTATGGAAAATAATGAACTTTATCACAATATGCTAATTTCTTGAGAATGACCTGTATTATTCAAAAAGTGGTGTTACTCCGGGTAGTTTTTCATTTACAAAAGTATCTGAGAGTACGGTTCTTAAAAAATTAAGTGAACTTAAAGGTAGTAAAGCGACAGAGTTAGATAATATTCCAGGAAAATATATTAAGGAGTCAGCTACAGTTATTACCCCTATGGTTACTCACATTATAAATCTCTCAATTAATCAAGGGAAGGTTCCCGGGGAGCTTAAAAAAGCAAGAGTAATTCCTATTTTTAAGAAAAGTAGGAGGTTAGAATGTACTAATTATAGGCCAGTTTCAATCCAGAGTGCTTTATCGAAAGTAATGGAAAAAATTATGTATGATCAAGTTGAAGATTATATTTCTAATTTTAATATATTGTATGAGTTCCAGTCCGGTTTTAGAAGGATGCACTCTACTGAATCAATAATATTGTTTTTAACAGATCATATAAGAAAAGAAATGGACAAAGGCAATTTAAGCGGGATGGTGTTGCTGGATTTGCAAAAAGCTTTTGACACTATTGACCATAGTATTTTGCTCCAAAAAGTAAAATCAATGGGGTTTAGTGATAAGGCCTGTGAATGGATTAAGTCTTATCTTGTTAATAGGTGTCAAATTGTGGATTTAAATGGGGTGCTTTCAGATTTTCTGCCCATTACATGTGGAGTTCCGTAGGGGAGTGTTTTGTGTCCATTGCTTTTTTAATTGTATATTAATGATTTGAAAATGGTCTGTTCAAATTAACACAGATGATGCAGCAATAATTGTTTATCATGAAAGGAAAGAAAATGTTGAAAATGAATTAAGTACAGAGATTGAAAGGGTATCCAAATGGTTTATCATTAACAAGCTTTTTTACACCTTGGAAAAACTGAGTCTATATTATTTGCTTCGGCTGGCAAATTAAGTAAAAGCGCCTGATTAGAGGTAAAGGTTGGTGACTTGATCATTATCCCAAAACAAGAAGTAAAGTATCTGGGAAGTGTATTAAATAATGAATTGACAGGAGAAAATATGGCAGTTTTAGTTTATTGAAAAATATGTAATAGGATAACATTTTTAGCAAGACAAACGTCTTATTTAAATACACAAACTTTAAAAATGTTAGCTTTTTTTTAAGAGAAAACAGCAACAACAAAAAAAGTCATTAGTGCAGGCACACTATGATTATGCTGCAACATTTTTGTATAGTGGATGTACGAAATGAATTAAAAACAAATTGCAGACTGCTCAAAACAAGCTATGTAGGGTAATTTTGAAAGTACATCCTAAGTAATTAAAATTTTGTGTAAAATGTTCAGCAAAAGTAAAAGGACAAGGCTGGGTTTATCATTTTTAGGAAGTTCTTAATTGAAACCGATGACCTGGTAAAGGGAGTAATAAATAACCAATATCAAAATATGAAAATTACACTCTACACACCATTTCAAAAAGTAAAGTATATTTAAATTACACTTGCCTGATGGCTGCTACTAGGGCTGCAACTAACGATTATTTTGATAATCGATTAATCTGTCAATTATTTCCTTGATTAATCGATGAATCGGTTAAAAAAAGACCAAAAAAATTATTTCCATAATTTTATTCAAAAACCGAATTGATATTAAAATTATTTCAAACAGAAAAATAACAGAACTAAATGTATGCTTTAGGATGTGAAAAAACAGGTATTTCTTACCATGCTTAAAAGGAACTAAACTGTTAAAATAATTATAAATTATAATAATAAGAAAAATGTAAAAAAACAAAAGTGCAGAAAGGCATTTTTACCTTGCTTAAAGAGACCTGAGCTGTTAAATAAGACATTTTCAATAATTAAAAAAAATATTCTAAGTGTAACAAGCTTAGTTAGGACTATGGAGGTAGCGCACACACACACACACTTTGCATTGCAATGCAAAAATGTTAGCATGTCCACGTGCTCCTGGCTAAGGCTAGCTCTCTTCTTGGAAGCTATGTTGCCTGCAGCAGAAAACAGCCGTTCAGATGGTGTTGAGGTGCCAGGGATGCATAGGTAGGACTTTGCTAGCCTGGCCAAGGTGGGACATTTGTCCTCATTTGCCTTCCACCAATGTAATGGACTTTGCTCCTTGGCAAGGGGCTTCTCTCCAAAGTATGTGAGGACCTCATTCCTCACTTTGCTCTCGAGATCCTCAGCTTCACGCTCTCTGTCTTCTTCTCTGCTGGATTCAGGATCAAGAAAAGAGTCAAGAAGATTTACAGGAGTTGCAGGTTCAGCAGCTTCAGTAATGGTGGAGATGGCACTGGTTTGATCACAGATACTGGTTTGATCAAAGAGACTGGTTTGATCACAGAGACTGCCATAATGCTTCTCATCCATCTCTCTCCTCACTCCCATTGCCAGGGTTTTCACATTCAGGACTTCATCAGGTGTTAGGAACTTAAGTCTTTTGAACCTCGGGTCCAGGGCAGTGGAGAGGATCACTGTGTTTGGTGCCGTATCTGAGAAAGAAGTCTCCCTCTTCCATCGCTGTGGCAGCTGCTCCGTAGCAGTGAGTTGGAAAGCCCTCACCGGGGCTGACTCGAAGGCTGCAGTCTGGGTGGACTTCAATAGCCCCTTCACAAGTGGAGGTACTGCAGAGATTAATATGTATTTCTCCCCACTCATGAAGACCAGTGGCACATTCAAAAGCCTTAAGGGCTGTGGAAACCTCTTCCAGCAGGCTCCACTGGTCTTGTTTCAAATCCAGGTACCTTTTGCCCCTGTGTGTGACAGAGGAGTCAGACAGAGTTGCTGTTACAGGCCACCTTTGCTCAAGCAGTCGGCTTATCATGTAGAACGTGCTGTTCCACCTTGTGCTTACGTCCTGAAAAAGACTGTGCTCAGGTGTGGCCATTTGTTGCTGTTTCTCTTTTAGCTTGTTGCAGGCGAGCTCACTTTATTTAAAATGTTCCACAAGACATCTTGCAGCCCCAACAGCTTTTTCAATGCTTGGGTGCTTCAATGCAGAATTGATCACAAGTTGTAAGGTATGGCCAGTGCAGTGCACAGAAGACCACCCATGCTTCTCCTCCAGTATGTTTGCTGCAGCCACACATTGGAACCATTATCATGTACAAAGGCGCTAACTTTGCTAGGAGGAATTTCAAACTTGGCTGCTACCTCCTCCAACCACTCTGCAATGTTGGATGCTGTATGTCTGTCTTGCAGTGGCATAGTGGTAAGGCAAATTGACTCCATGTCCCAATCATCTTTGATGTAATGACATGTAATGCCAAGGTAAGCTTCAGTGGCTACACTTGTCCATACATCAGTGGTAAGAGCAATTTTGGTGTTGTTGGCATTTATTGCATTCTTCACTTCCTGGAATGTCTCTTGATATTTCTCCTCCATCAGCTTAGTAAAATGGGTCCTTGATGGAAGAGTTTAACCAGGGTTGAATGTCTTGATCATTGCTTTGAATCCCTCATCTTCAACCATTGGGGCCTCATGTCAGTGACGAGCATGTTTAGGTCACTAGCTGTTAAAACAGCTGCTTGCTGTGGTGTGCATGGAGCATTATTTCCCAACAAGTAGCCACTTATGGTGAGTTGTTTTTTTCTGAAAAAAGACAGTGTATGCATCATAGCACATTTTACATAAAACGCAATACATGCCTTGTTTTAATAAATAATTGATTGTGTAAAGGCCAGTAACCCAAATACACTATTTTAATAAATATGATATACTCCATACAATGCAATTTGTCCTAGCTCACATACAGTAGTGTCTAATTCGGACTTAATGTCAGGAAATGAACACTTTGAAATACATTAATCATTAAATTGTCATAACTGTAATAAGTGATTAGCTCTACCGGGTAAGGTTAATTAGCTTGCTAGACTAACGTTAACTATACTGCGTCTACGGTACAGTACTGTACTCGTATCACAAATGTTGGCCAGCTAGTTAAATTCATTTGTCATACGATGTTGAGGTGAATTTTTATTAATAGGGCTTTAAAGCTGGATCGCGAGCAAACACTGACTATTAAATAAGAGAGGAACCCAGTATGACAAACAAGTTCTTGTTTCAAGACGCAACGCATGTTGTTTACTAGTAACTCACCCTGTTGTCGAGTCCCCTTCGTCCATGGCACCAACATTTTTTCGATTCAGGTGCTCCCTCATAACTGTGGTGCTGCCGTGCCATACCATTTCTGTTTTATATAGACTGCAGGTTATAATTTTTTTTGAAGAATCTAGGGTGAAGTGCTGCCATACAATTGAAGATTTCGGTCGAGCAGTTTTCTCCTTCTCCGCCATGATTCAAATGTTTTTTTCTTCAAGTGACATAGCCAGCTCCGTCCCGCAGCGTGCAACAACTTAAGACCCAACGAATCAAGGATGAAGTTTGTTGCCAAAAATGTTGATAATCGATTTTTATCGATGACATCGATTCGTTGTTGCAGCCCTAGCTGCTACTCTCATCTGCTACCGCGATCCCGCAATATCCCGCAAGATCACTCACAGAGCACAACATGTATCGCCCATGAATGCATTAAGAAAACACCTAGCAGCCGAGAGTAGCAGCCATCAGGCAAGTGTTATTTAAATATACTTCCGGTGTACTTACAAACTTTTCAATGCCTCTTTTTACAAGTACAGAACCTATTTGTATTACTGTAAAAGTTTGATACCATTCCATTATTAGTCATTAGGCATTATTAGTGGGCCAGCTACAGGATGATCAACAGTTCGTGAACATCGGTTCTTCAAGCTTCTTATCCTGGTACATCTTCGTCCTAGTGGTGAAATTCTGAGATGTACCGTTGATTTCACCTTAATTCACCAAATACCTTTTACAATCAGTTATATTCATAGTCTTAATCCTACAAATTGATGTGTTATCATACTATTTCTGCTATTGCTTTTGTCTTTTACTAGTAATGGTTAATTCCACTGTTTTTGCTGTATTCTAGTTCCTGGAATTTTATATCCTGTATATTTACTACTGTCGTGTATTAATCGATGTGTTCATCAACTAATTAATTTAGCCAGAGTCCGGAGAATGTGTAAATAGAGCAAAATACTTTATTGTTTGAATCAACAATAATGCCGGTCGTTCCTGCAGGAAGAACTCTCGATCAACATTAGTCACTGTGGTTATATCAGGAATGACGTCATGACAGGAAAATAATACTGATGAACTACTGGCCTAATAGATGGCATTATTCAAATCTAACCAATAGCTGCCCTTGGATACAACATACATTCACAGGTTTAAGGCGACAGTTAGACTGGGTCTCATGTAAATGCTTTTCTTTGAAGCCCCAACATGCTGGCTACAGTATGGCCTATAGCTGAACCAAGAACGATAGACAAACACAGCCAAATGTTTGCCATTTGGTCACAACCAGCAGGAACCTTGGTTTCAAAAGGACTCTTGTATTCAACATTCAATTGTCACCTAGTTGCCTGCATTCCTACATAATCTTATTTAATTTATTTAAAGTCACCTCTTTACCTAGAAACATTTTACAATACATTTCCCAGAGAACAATCCTTCGTAATTACATAAATCATTTTCCCACAATCTCAGAATAACTGGTCTTGCTTTATAATTTCCACATGATCTATAGCTTCAATTAGACACCAAACACACAGGGTAACCTATTATAGAACATAACATACACTTCTAGGCATTTAAAATCACTTAGTGGTTAGTTCTGACTAATACTGATCCTTTGAACAGTTATTCTGCATAACATATACCAAAATCTCTGACTACATTTATTGCATTTCCTCATAACCGTATTCTGCACAAGATGCCTATTTCTAAACATTTTTATTAATCATCAGTTCTACAGCAAGGAAAATTATCCTATACTACTTAAAATGTATTCATTATGGTAGCAATCAAGTAGCTGTTCATATTATATAGCCTACTGTATATATAATATCCACCTACCTCATGTATATAATAATAGGCTACCGACACAAAAAATGTTTTTATCCCTTTGCACTATGATTCACTTAACTATTGTTTTAATGTCTACAAATTATGTTTTGTTTATGGATGTGTGTAATTTGTACTGTGTAATGTAGACTGTAGTGTGAGCCTTTTGTCCTGTTTGTTTATAATCGTTCTGGTTATGGACATTGACAACAATGTAAGACAGCGGTCAAATTCCTCATATGTGATGATGTAGTTGTTGAGGATGGAGAGAAGGAGACCGAAGGCAGGTAGAAGATGGTTGTTTGCAATGGTTATTGTATAGATTATCCAGGAAACATACATGAATAGCAGGTTGCAGGGTACAACTGAAGCGAGTGCACAACAGATATACTTATAGATTTACGTGCTCTTAACAGTGGGACAGACACCGATAGCCAAACATACAAGTAAAGAGGGTAAGCATTACCTTCCAAACTCCAGGGACTTACTTTTCACAACTCACATAATTACGTGTAGCTCCCAGACAGCCTTCCACACAAACAAACAGAGTATCACAGTGACATTATAACAATGACCGACACCTCTCCCTAGTTTGGACAGCATGCAGTGCCTTGCGAAAATATTTGGCCCCCACCACTTCTTGATTGTGTCCCACTTGTTGTTGATTCTTCACAAAAAATTACAGTTTCATATCTTTATTTTTAAACCCTGAAATGTGGCAAAAGGTCGAAAAGTTCAAGGGGGCCGAATACTTTCGCAAGGCACTGTAATTCCTGTACTGTTCTTAAATACCCTGGTAGGTTGATTAATGACCTGAACCAGATTACAGGCACTGGTTACAGTGAGAAGTTTTTTTTTAGTGGACAGCTTGATGAAAGTAAATTAGTGTTCAGGTCTACCAGGAGATGAATCTCATTATTCACATCACATACTCTTTCAAGCATTACACACACATGATCGCAATACTGATTGTTAGAACATGGTGGCTTATAACAACATCACAACAGCAGTTTTAAATCCAATTGCGCAGAGAGACATTTGAGCGGCGTCTGTTGGTGATGCCCTATTGGAAATGGGCTGTGAATGAACCTTGCCCAGACCCACTCTCAGTCAGAACTGAGAAGGGTCTGGTGTTAACCAGGCTCGTTTAGAGTGCAATATCTCTAGATTTTCATATTAAAATATTATCATATGAATAGTAATACTACATGATACTAGAAACCTTGTCGAATAGAAACTGGGGTGTCACCTTTCAAGGAATTGTGTTGGTGAGAGGTCAAAGTTCAGAAATATGTTAACGGTTTGTGCAATTTTCAACCGTAAATCTCAGAATTTCTCCCAAATTACGTTCTCAGGAAACTATTTTGAAAACCTAAATTACGTTCTATGCCAACCTAATTAGGGTGTTTTTACGTTTGAACTGCACGTTTTGTTATTAGGCTATATTTGTACTTGAATTACATTGCTCCGGTACATTTCGTTTAGCGGATTTATGCGAGAACATTCCATACATTCCATAGCGTTCGAAATTATATTGCAACATTCACAGTTAAGGTTAGGTAGGAGGATACTAACGGTTAAGGTTAGGCATGAGGTT
>JACXGM010024489.1:0-15712 GCA_016801145.1 Umbra pygmaea
CACATTGAATTACATTTCTATGTAAAGTTCAAAACATTTGATTGCACCACCCAAAACAAAATCATGCATTTACCTAACAAATAGGTGTGCATTAGGTATGAATTAAGGTATATTAGTTTTTTAGTGAGTACATACATCACTAGTTTGTAAACTTAATTGTCACAGTCAACATGGCTCTGCATATTCAGAACCAAATATGGCTGTACAAGGTGTTAGAATATACTGTTGTGCTGGCTGTTTTAGAAATTCATGAAACCTCAAACTGAAGGCTGGCTGGTGAGGCAGCAGAAAAATCTCCTTTTCCATTTTACCCGCACTTGTACCTGCAAACAACTTAATGTATAAATAAATATGTGATCATAGACTACAGGATGAACAAGTGTGAGCAGAACAAGTCTGAGCACACCACAATCGTCCTCAATGGAGACACTGTAGAGAGAGTCCCTGACTTCAAGTTCCTCTCTCTGAGAGATTGGTGATGCCAAATAACAAAAGTGATGGAAAATGCACGGCAGTGACTGTACAATCTCAGGAGGCTGAAGAAATTTGGTCTGTCCCAGAGAGATCTCACTGTGTTCTACAGAGGCACCATCAACAGAATACTGACAGGCTGCACAACTGCCAGGTACGGCAACTTAATGGTGTCTGACTGCATGGCTCTAGAGAGGGTAATATGCTCAGCCAAACATGTCGGCGTGTTCTCACTGCCTCCCCTTGAAGGTACCTAATGTACAAAACCAGTTGTCGCAGAAAGGCAAGAAAGACCATTGATGATGTCAGCCATCCCAGCCATAGCTTGTTCCAGCCTCTCAGGTCCACTAGACTTCACCAGTACAGGAGCATCCTGTTAAAAGCTAAAACACAAATAACATATTTTTTCACAGACCATCAGACAGTTAAATGGTCCTCATTAAAGTAACCCTGATCATCGGGTTGTTAAAGACACTTCATCAATCCCCCCACCCCCATGGACTTTTGGACCATTGGACTATGGACTGTTGTACAAAGAAACTGTGGAGAAATAAACTGTACCAAAAACATCACACAGTATCTTTCCGTTGTGTAGCTGCCTTTTGTTTTTCCTGAGTATGTAGTGTTATACAAGTCTAATATGGAGACTATGGTTTTGTGTAAAGGTCATTCCAGACAATCAAAGTGCAACTTAATTGTCCCCCTGGGGCACTATGGACTGTTGTACAAGTCACACCAAGTCACCATCACACAGTATCATTATTCTCCATCATTAAATGTATTTAACCTGTACAAAAAAAGCCAAACAGTGAAAAAATGGCTCTTATCCTTATCCCTCCTCCACCATTAATAGCGGTGTCCACATACTTTTGGCTATATATTGTATGTCTTATGAATTGTGGCGCACCAATTTTGACAGGTCTGTGCTGCCTTATAATATGAGCTTCAGGTATCTACAGTGCATATTGCCTCCTCTACTCTAAAGTTTAAAATGTTTCTGGTGTTTGCCTTCGGTTTCCTCATCATGAAGTGACAGGTTGTGGGGTGTTGTATTTCTTTACAGTGGAGCTACACTATACTGCACCAGGCACTGTCTTTTAAAAGATTCTTTACAGGCAGCTGTGTTGCTGAGAAAGGCTGAGATAGGCATAAACAAACCCACAACAGAAAATATCTGAAGCTAGTAAAAGAAAGCTCGTCGCCTCTGCTATCCGCAACCATCACTCCAGGTGAAAGGATAAATTAGATCTGAGAGAGGACGGATGCAGCTGAGTGACAGACAGAGAGAAGAGCACATGGCCCATCTAATTGAGAGAAGCCTGGTGAGTCTCGCTGTGTGCGTCCATTGCTATTGGGAAGTGCTGATGATTCCAGAATGACCACTGGTGTTCGTAATGCTCCTGTCAGACTTCAATCAGTAGGCAAGCATCATTACAGACACGCCGAATGAGGTTATGGGATGCTTTTAGAGCAAGCCAGTGGCTGCTCAATGCCTGGTATAGAAAGCATTCAGTTATTTCGGGCTTTACATTCTTGGTTTGCATTCTGTATTTATGGGTTCCTGCAGAGATGCCAGAATGTAATCAGTTATTTGGTTAACCTTCAATATGCACTTTTTTGTTTATATAAAACCTTGACACAGCCAGTCAAATGTAATTTATTTGATCATGGAATTTCTGAAAGTAGTATAATACAAACTTTGATTAATGGGCTCGGTGTAAAACACACCTGGGCTTTGCACTGTGTAGTGTGCTAAGTCACTGCTTTACAGGACCACAATGTTACGGTGGCCATGGGTTCGATCCTGGTCCTGGATTCTCTGACTTTGCCCAGAGCTCCAGCCCAGGGCAACACAAATCGGTACAGCACTGCCTGGGATAAGGTAGTAAAAAAGTCAAATTTGCATATTTTGCTTCATCATGTTACTGCAACTCCTTGTGTGCAGATTGGGCGCCTGTGAGTTCTATCACGGAAGTATAGTTGGTGAATGTGTAATACTTCCACATGTGTATTAACTAAAGGTTTACATATTGGATGGCTCACAAAATGTGGTTATAGGAATCATGTGAGCACCCTCATCCAACCTGCGACATGTTGAGTGTGCTGACTAGGCAAAGTCAGGTGGAATTTGACATGACCAATGCACAGGGAAGAAAAATGGGTGAAAAATAAATAGAAATAAAAATGTGTAGAAATGAACTGCTACAAATATACAAAGATGTATAAACCTGAGTAACAGTAATTACAAGCCTCAACATTGTTCAAGAAGACCCTTACATCAGTCAGCCATTACTTCTGAGGTACAGAGGGAGAAGTGATAAAGTCATAGAAATAGAATGGATAGAAAGGCCATTCCAATTCAAATCAATGTAGCAGAATGGTCAGAGTGGCAGCCATTTTTATGTGTACCCATTTGATTGCAAAGACCTACTGTCCTACTTCCGCATTAAGCTGATTTGCAGTTTTTAAAAGAAAACAATACAAAAAATGGCCACCAGGTGGAAACGGGGAGCGAAAATCATCTTAAGCATTTAACCTGGTTAATCGAGTGTACTGTACTGCAAAATAATTGTCCCATCTAAACTGCGTTTTTTATTAAAAATTCCTTTTAGTGAGCAAAAACCAACACAGTCTATGTTACATACGTAAAAAGCAATGTTGTTCTTCACAGCTTCAATAGCCTAGGTTGTATGTTCTGCTTCTGCAGAGCTTGAGACTGGGGTTTGCTGCTCCAAAAAATGTTTTTTACATTATTACTTTGCTCATGCAATATTAATAAAAGACATGTGCATTATAGTTTTTTGATGTTTCACTTTGGGGAACGATTTCAAATACAGTAGGGTAAAGCTTCTTTCAAATTTCATTTGGAAGTTGTTGATAGAACTATAGCCTGTTCTACAATAAGGCAAATAAGGGTCCATTTACTACTAATCCATTTTATGAACTATGGCCTTAATGCATTTCAGCAACCATGGTTTAACCATTTTCCAGGTCGTGTGTGACTACATTGACAATGTATTAGGCTATTCCGCTTTGACTATAAGGCCAGGCCAGACTGCGCTCATCACGGCTTGGAGAGTGTACAAACCTCCCACTGGAAAGCATGTAATACTTATTAATTAATCATTAATTATGTTGCGTTACGCATTACAGTTTTTAAAATGTTTCACTTTGAGGAATGCTTTCATACAGTAGGGTAATTCTTTGCTGGCCAGTCACAGTCGGTGGATCTTACAGTAACGTTGGAGGAAGAGCTTGCATTACGTTACTACAGTCCAGAGTGAGTTGACGAGGATGGGCTTGCATCAAAGAAAATGTAGCCGTAGCTTTTCAATTGCTGGAACAAAGTCTTATCTGTTTTTAAAACACCACGGTGTATGCATTAGCCAAGTTGCTTTAATTTTCATTTGGTATGTTTCTTGGAATAAAATCTGTAGGCTACAGGTCTGATTATTGTATCCCAAGTATGCTATCCAAGGCATTTAGTTTTTTGCATAATTAGTTTGGTGTAATGGGTAAAAAGAATGTTTGTGTGTGTGTGTGCGTGTGCATGTGTGTGCGTGTGTAATGTCTGATCCAGTGCTCTTAATGGTCAGACATTTTTCAGTTATACTGTCATTCTCTGAAAATGATGCTTAATTGAATCGATGCGCTAACAAACTTAACCTTACTGAGCTTGTAACTGTGATTCGAACATTCTGGAAAGTTGACGATCAAGGCCAGCAACAAATATATTGACCTAATTTACAATGTTTTACCTGTGGTCTTGGAGCATGGTGGAGGGGCAACTAAACTGTAAATTGTAAGAATTACATTACTGTATCCTGTAACTCTATAAACATACAGTACTACTGTACAGTTCCTCTCCTGCACACAGATGTCTACAGATTGACATTTTGAAGGCTGGCTGGTGAGGCAACATTTTTTACTTTTGGTTTATAGTTTTGCTATTATTTATGTGAAACTTTCTCTTGCACCATTAATATGTTACTGTAAATAGTCAAATGTATGGTTATGTTGTTTTCATTGTACATTACAGTATACACAGTATTATATAGAAATTGTCAAATAAATAATCCTGTATATAAAAAATTGTGAAATTCATTAAAGGAGAATTCTGGGCGATTTCAAAACGTAACTCTGTTGTTTGCATATCAGAAGTGCTGTACGTAGCGTTAATAACTCAAACAATCTGTATTGCCAAAACCGTGTTTACCTTTTGCTGCCAATAGACAACCATTACAGATTCAGGGGGCAAGTTAAAAAGCGTGCTTTGAGCCACTAAACATGTTCAAATGTCATTACTAGTCCATATCCATTCGCACCGATTCCTTATAATAAACACAGCGAGTTTGAACAAATAAGTTTGTGTACATACCTCAGTTTATATCCCATTTTCCAGTGAAGTCCACACTAGTCGATTGTCGAAGTAATACAATTCAATATTCTAGAACTTTAGAAGGGATTAGAACCGCATCAATGATAAAAAGACAAACCCATTGGAAGCGTTATTTTTTTGTAACTGGTCTAGCACCACCCAGCGTCAGGAATATACCATTTATTGGCAACTAAATGCACTGATTGGTGTCGCGGTACGAGCGGCACCACTTTATTGCATCCACATCTGTATGTATATGCAGAGAACGGTTTCATGACCCATTGCATTAAGGGGTTGTAATATAATTATCCTGTGAAGGTTTAATCTATGTAAACAATTGTAACGGGTCCCGTTCCACATTTGAACTGAGATCATGGACTCTATGTTTATGGGTTTTCTGTTTTATTGTGGTTGTTGATTTTGTTATTTGAATGTATGCCAGTGCTTATGCACTGTTGATCATGTTTGAATTTAATGTTACTTATTAGGTGTGCTGTGTGTAGCGCCTTCCTCTCTTTCACTTGGTACTGATTGGGGACCGAGTGATCTAATCACCTAATCACTGTCAGCTGGTTAGCTCAGTTCCCATATCAGTCCTAGGCGGGGGAGAGGAGGGCGCAAATCATTATTGCAATGTCACTATGACGGGAAGGATGTACGGGAGTGCATAATACCACCTATGTAAGTTGTGACAAGTGTGGCGTAGGTCTGTGATAAGTTTACGTTAGACATAGATATTTGATTAAGCATTCTATGCAGCTACAGAGTATTGTATATGTATGGTTATTGTCGATGTGCTCCAGTTACGTTTTGTTCCCTGGAATCACCCATTTAATATTAAATCAACAACCGTCTATTGCCTGCTGTAATGCTTACTCCACAACGACGTTAATAAGAAGAATAATAATGTTTATTCTGTACTGAATAGAGGCAGTCAGACAAGCAGAGTTCATATAACTAAACTGATAATAAGACCGGCACAGTAATGGATGCAAGGCAGAATAAAACAAGCAAAGGTACAGGGGAAAATCCCAGACAAAATACTTAAAGAAACAATGCAGGGGTCAGGCCAGAATTACAAGACAAGACTAGGCTAAGGTACAAAGGATAATCCAAGGCAGAATACTTCAAAAACAATGCAGGGGTCAGGCAATGGCACTGGGACATGGTCAGGCAATGGCACTGGGACAGAAGCAGGCAATGGCACTGGGACAGGAGCATACAATGGCACTGGGACAATGAAAGGCTCAGGCTTGGAAGTCAGAGCAGGCTCTGGAACAAAGGCAGGCTTTGGGACAAGGGCAGGCTCTGGGACAAGGGCAAGCTTTGGGACAAGGGCAGGCTCTGGGACAAGGGCAGGCTCTGGGACAAGGGCAGGCTCAGTGACCGGGAAAGGCTCAGTGACCGGGAAAGGCTCAGTGACCTGGAAAGGCTCAGTGACCGGGAAAGGCTCAGGAAATGGAACAGGCAATGGCACAGGGACTGGTGTAGACAATGGCTTAGGGGCAGACACCAGCTCGGGAACTAGGGCAGACACCGGGACTGAGTCAGGCACTGGCACGGGGACTGGAGGAGGAACAAGGGAAGGCTCAGGCTCGGGGACCAGGCAAGGCTCAGGCTCCGGAGACAAGGCAAGGTTCAGGCTCGATTGATGGTGGTGTAGCAACCTCTGGTGGCCGAGGCGGAGCGGGAGCGACCTCTGGTGGCCAGGAGGCTTGAGCGGGAGCGGCCTCTGGTGGCCGGGAGGCTTGAGCGGGAGCGGCCCCTGGTGGCCGGGAGGCTTGAGCGGGAGCGGCCCCTGGTGGCCGGGAGGCTTGAGCGGGAGCGGCCCCTGGTGGCCGGGAGGCTTGAGCGGGAGCGGCCCCTGGTGGCGGGGAGGCTTGAGCGGGAGCGGCCTCTTGTGGCCGGGAGGCTTGAGCGGGAGCGGCCTCTTGTGGCCGGGAGGCTTGAGCGGGAGCGGCCTCTTGTGGCCGGGAGGCTTGAGCGGGAGCGGCCTCTTGTGGCCGAGGGACTTGGGCGCTCTCTGCTGGCCGGGGAACTTGGGCGACCTCTGCTGGCCGGGGAACATGGGCGACCTCTGCTGGCCGGGGAACTTGGGCGACCTCTGCTGGCCGGGGAGCGGAAACAGTGGCCTCTTGTGGCCTTGGAGCGGAAACAGTGACCTCTTCTGGCCGTGGCGCGGAAACAGCAGCCTCTTCTGGCTGTGGCGCAGAAACAGCGGCCTCTTCTGGCCGAGACTGGGAAGCGACCTCTGGTGGACTGGGCGTGGTGGAGACCTCTGGTGGACTGGGAACTTGAGCGACCTCTGCTGGTCTGGGCGTGATGGAGACCTTTCCTACCCGACATATTGGTGTCTGAACCTGGGCTATCAGGGTCCTGCCAGGACATCGAGGGGCCCCGATGGGTTCCAAACATGTCATTAGATAAGGGGATCGGGTGAGCAGCCGCTTCAAATGGAACGTCTTAGCCTCCATGTTGAGTGATCCGAAACCGGCCCTCCATGAAAAGAACTGGCTAACTAAGTCTGGATGGTCATTGATGGCTTGGCCGCATTGGTTCATCCAATCCCGATAGTCCCCATCCACTTCTGGGTCTTTCCTTAACACGGTGAAGATGAAGTTTCTCTTGGAACTGAGGCCGGTGGCCATCTTGGAACTGGGGATGGTAGCCATCTCGGAACTGGGACTGGTAGCCATCTTGGAACTGGGGCTGTTAGCCTTCTTGGAACTGGGGCTGGTAGCGGCCATCTTGGAACAGGGACTGGGTGCCCTCTTAGGAGCTTCAAAAGGGGCAGGTATCTCAAAGACACGACAGGGAAGGATGTAGTCCCCATCTGTAGCCTCCCTGACTACAAACTCCTCATAAGAGGCTTCATAGAGGTCCCAGGGAAGATCCTCCTGGACCCAGCCACCGTAAAACGGCTCACTCCCAGCCATATTTTTCTTGTTAGGCGAGGTATTCTGTAATGCTTACTCCACAACGACGTTAATAAGAAGAATAATAATGTTTATTCTGTACTGAATAGAGGCAGTCAGACAAGCAGAGTTCATATAACTAAACTGATAATAAGACCGGCACACTAATGGATGCAAGGCAGAATAAAACAAGCGAAGGTACAGGGGAAAATCCAAGACAAAATACTTAAACAAACAATGCAGGGGTCAGGCCAGAATTACAAGACAAGACTGTAGGCTAAGGTACAAAGGATAATCCAAGGCAGAATACTTCAAAAACAATGCAGGGGTCAGGCCAGAATAACATTACATGAATAGAATGCTCAGTAGAAGAATTCAATACTCACAATACCTAGCGAAGAGGCAATGGTGTGTGTGTGTGCTTTATATATGGACTGGGTGAGTGCAGGGGTACAGAATTAGGGTGATTGAGTCCGGGCAATGGGAATTGTAGTTCTGAGCAATCCAGGAAGGGGAAGATGTACTTCTCAGGAAAGAGGAACTGGGAAGCGTTACACCTGCCTGGTCTCCCCTTCCTCTATACACCACGCGCATACGTAACAACAATGTCAAACCTCAATCCGTGTAGTGCCACGATAAGTTTAATTAGTAAACAAAACTGGCTTAGGTTTTTTTGTATTATTTTTTTAATAATACAAATAACGTCTCCCTGGATCTGTGACACAGCGTCTGTGAAAATGAATGAAATAAAATGATACTTTATTTAACATCTTAACAATGTGATTGCTGTTTGAATACAATGCTATCAAAAGCTTTGTTGGCATTATATGAACAGTGCTCAAATAGTAGTCTAAATAAATACTTGGTATTATTTCTATGAAATTAATAAAGCAAATACTTTATTGTTTGAAGCCAGACATAGCTCAGTGTATAGTAGGGAATCAGTCTGAATTTCCAGAGTATTACATTTTAAATGTTCTAGCGCCTCTATGCATTTGGCATAGTCCATTAAAAATGTATTTAGTTTATCCTACATTGCTTCGGTATGAGAGTACTGAAATTAAATGAGCAGTTGTATACCCAAGACATTACCAAAGTTTCAAATGTCTTTCACTGTTGGAAATTACTGGTTTATAATTAATTATTCACATTAGCCACATTTCCAGCAGCCATTATGTCAGTGTTATAATGATAAACCTTTAGCTCTTCCATAATTATTTATGTTTTGCCAATCATTTTGATAATTTTATGCCACTGTTGTGAATATCAACACACAAGTTAATTCCTGGATGTTCTAAAACTTTTGGGTTTTAGGTTGACATTTTACTATGTGTACAGTGACACACACATGCACAACACACATACACGGTTATAAAATACAGAGTTGTCTGCTGGAGGTACTCAAGATGGTGGATGCCACCTTTCGTCTATCATCAGTGCATCTGGCTGTTTGTTGGTTTTCAGGTACTCACTGACAATCTGTTGTGTGTAGCTGTCTTCATTCCCTCTGTTCCACCAGGAATCACAAAGGGGGTGGAGTAAAACCCAAATGAGAGAGAGAAGTCCAATGAGAAGAATTCAACACCCCTCACACATGTTTATTAGGGGATTGTTGCTTATCAGAATGCTAGAGAGAATTGTATAATATGGTCCCTCCCTGGCTCTGGCGATCAACAGTGGCTTACAGTGCTCTGGGTTAAGGAAAATGTTTTGTAGGCATTGGTAGTGGCTGTGGCAGGAGCATGAACGTGAACGTGATATCCCCATTTCGTCAGTCAGAAACCAACTGCAAGCTCATTTTTCAATAGCTTCTTACTCTAATCAGGCCCAGGTGTGGCAGACCTGGGTGAACTCTTGTCTCAAAGGAGACCAGCCAAGGATGAGTAGTCTATAACAATTCAATCAGAAACACCAGAGACATGTACAGCAGACTTTGAATTGAGTAAGGCAGACAAAAAAGACAAAATAATTTTATAAAACACAGACATGGGGCCCTATCTTGTACCCAGCCCAATTGACTTTTTACACCAACGCACATATCATTCCTATTTTGCACCAGACACACAGTGTTTTTTTCCCTCCACAGACGTGTCGGTAAATTAGGGAATTAACTTGCTCTCCCAGGGGCGGTTCAGCAAAAAGAGCAGGCGTATTCCGGCGCAAACGTTCCCTGTTGCTATTTAGCAGTTTCAGAAAACAGTTCCGCCACAGACCAGAAAAAACTCAGTGGCAGTTATTCAGATGCTGTTTTTAAGGGTGCATGCTTAGCTATAATACTTTGCTTCTCTCGTGTACACAGACAGAACAGTTCCCATTTTTGCTAACCATACATAATTACAAGGTAAATATTACCACAAGAGGGAAATCATTGTGGTGTCCGAAGATGTAAAAAAATAGGCATGAATCTTGTGTACACATTTACCCAAATTATTTAGGATGAATTATTTGCAATGACACACATTAACTGCAAAGGGAACCCATTCATCAACATACAAGTAATTTACATTGCTAATAGTAAAATCACCCATGTCTTTGCGAATTACCCTGGCTCAAGCCACAACTCAGCCATCCCTGCCATATTTGAGAGGAATCCCCCTTGGATAGGTGGCTGTGAAGGGGACAATGGCTATCCATTTAAGACATGGCTGATGACATCATTTATACACAAACACACAGTGTAATTTAACGAACATTCGGCATACTGAATATGTGCTTCAGGTGTTTGGATAAGACAGGAGCCACTTTACAGTACAGTCCTCAAAAAGTTGTAGCATTATTTGTGGCTTGTTGAGGACTTAAGGAGAAATGATTTTGAAATGCATGGGCCATTGCCACTTAACCCAAATGCCCTAGCAGCAGAACGGGAGGAGTGCTTACTTTTACAGAAGAGCTGCTGCTTCGTCTAAAGTGAAGAAAGCAAAGTAATCTTGGTCTAATGTTAGACTACATTGCAAAAATATCACCATGCATTCATAACCTCGTGATTCAGTGAGAGTGAGCCCAAAACATTGGAAAGAATGTCTGTGACATTTCTTTATTTACATTTTGCAAAAAATAAAAATCAACAGCAAACCGCGGTTATAATAGCAATCCGTCATGGAACAAGAGTGCCTGCTCTTAACCTCTTAGCATTTAGTATCCCTCCCGAGGGAGATTCCCCCCCCCCAAAAAAAGCTGGACTAAAATCACAGTTCACAAGTCCAATGTTTAGGTTATATATACATGTTATAAATCTACAGAAAGCTTAGAATGTAGCAAATGTATCCATATTACAACAGCTATAACAAAAATAATATCTCCCCTCATAATGTGAGCTACATGCCTTGTACACATGCACCTCAAATTAAATGGAATGTCAATCTAGATACAAGGCTAACACCCACATTTCTTTTTGGTTATATATAAATGTCTTATATGTTCTTAAAGGTTAGAATCTTGGGATTCTAGCAAATATCTCAATTTTAGGGTAGCTGTAAAACTCATAACAACGTTATGACTACTTAATGTCAGCTACTCATCTTGAAAACATTGATGTTTTTTTCACTTACAATAAGGAATAAAATCAAAGCTCACAAATGCAATATGTAAGTTATATATAAACATGTCTCATATGTCCTTAAATCTTAGAATGTTGGGGATCTAGCAAATCTCTTGGTTTTAAAATAGCTATGACAATGAGATAATTATTAGTCATAATGTGACGTAAATAGCCAGTAACAAAAGCTGTTAGCTTGTTCACTCAGCTAGCCATTTTTGTACCTCAAATGAAATTGAATGTTAAAAAGAAACACGGCTAACACCCTCATGTTTTAGGTTATATATACAAGTCTTATATCTCCTTAAAGCTTAGAATGTTGGGGTTCTAGCAGACATCTTGGTTTTAGTGTAGCTGTAAAATTCACAATGTCACGACTGCAAGTTTCAACTACCGTATTTTCCGGACTATAAGGCACACCTAAAAGACTTACATTTTCTAAAACAAATTACAGTGCGGCTGAGTGACTTATCTGACTGTTTTGTTTTGCTTAATGCGCCTTATAGTCCGGTGCACTTTATATATGAAAAAAGACCATTCATTGACAGTGCGCCTTATAATCCAGTGTGCCCTATAGTGCGGAAAATACGGTACACGTATTGCAAAAAGTAATGTTTTTTCTTTCTCAATTAAAATCGAAATGCCGACTAGAAACAAGTCTAAAACGCTCAATTTTTAGGATATATATAAATGTCTTATTTTTCCTTAAAGCTTAGAATCTTGGGATTCACAAAGTTACGACTACTTAATGTCAGCTATGCGTCTTACAGTCCTAAATCCTTCTTTTTGGTTATCAAAGGGTCAGAGTAATGACTTTAAGCATAGCTTTCCCAGGTAAAATCCATATTTTAATGTGAAAATTGCAATATCTTGACTGGACCATTACCAAATGTATCTGTAAATAAATGAAGAACGTTGTGTATTTGAACCACGGGCCTGCACATCTGAAGAAAGATGGATGTGAAAAGTGCCAAACAGCTCAGCAATTTCGGCATATCCAGTGGGTACGGAAAGTATTCAGACCCCTTTATATTTTTCACTCATTGCAGCCATTTGATAGAATAAAAAAGTTCATTTTTGATTCTCATTAATGTACACTCAGCACCCCATTTTGACAGAAAAAAACTGAAATGTAGAAATAATTGCAAATTTATTAAAAAAGAAAAACTGAAATCACATGGTCATCGGTATTGAGACCCTTTGCTCAGTATTGAGTAGAAGCACCCTTTTGAGCTAGTACAGCCATGACTCTTCTTGGGAATGATGCTACAAGTCTTTCACACCTAGATTTAGGGATCCTCTGCCATTCTTCCTTGCAGATCCTCTCCAGTTCCGTCAGGTTGGATGGTGAACGTTGGTGGACAGCCAATTTCAGGTCTCTCCAAAGATGCTCAATTGGGTTTAGGCCAGGGCTCTCGCTGGGCCAGTCAATAATGGTCACTGAGTTGTTCCGAAGCCAATCCTTTGTTATTTTAGCTGTGTGCTGTCTTTTTTAATAAATTTGCCCAAATTTCTACATTTCTGTTTTTTTCTGTCAGGATGGGGTGCTGAGTGTACATTAATGAGAAATAAAATGAACTTTTTTGATTTTATCAAATGGCTGCAATTAAACAAAGAGTGAAAATTTAAAAGGGGTCTTAATACTTTCTGTATGTCATCCTTATGAAACAGAGATCTGAAAAATGTGCAAGATTAACAATTTTAACTGAAGATTGACAGAGATCATTTAGGAAAGAAATATGTTGTTACTCTCACGACCCGGATGTAAATGATATCACAGTGCATTTTTTCTAAAATAATACTTTTACAAATAATGCCACAGCTCATTGGCTGTTCACTCAATCATTCTAAAATGTTAGACATATGTGGCCAGCCCCTAAGCAACATGATTTGAATTGGTTCCAGCACCCTCTCAATATATGGCTTTGTAGGGTTCTTTCAAAGAGGATGTAGAAAAATAAAAACAAAAAATAATTTAGCATCTTCTTTATTTCATCTTGTGCCATATTTACTGTGTATATTTATTTGAAATTAATTTTACATATCCAAAAAAATTGAAGTCTTTTCTTTAAAAAAAATCAACCATATGTTTCTCCTTGCCAGGTCCAGTGTAACAAGAGGTTAACTTTGGGAGAAGATAGAGGTTCAAGGGAATGTGAGATGACGCTCTGATTGATTTATTGCACGTTATACCCAAACCGCACCTATTACTAATGTAGCTATTTCAGACCTACCCACTTTAGATTTGCATCGGGCGCAAGAATAATTTATCCCGCCGGTATAATAGCAACAGCGCCCAAAATCCGCCCACACATTCACTAGCATTTCAGAACGTTAAAAGAGGGCCCAGAAGAAATATTTACAAACTGTCTAAATACCAATTATCATAACCTTTCACTTTCAAACATATAATTTCGTGGCTGAGGTATGATAGTGAAACTACTCTTAGATTATGCACATAACATATTACACATCCAGCTAAATATAAGTTGTTTCAAAGAGTATGTTATTAATCTCACTTATATAGGCCTATTTTATGCAAGATGTGTGTTTTGAAAGGCGTCCCCCAAATAAAATATAGTATTATTTTTTTACTATTCATTAAAATATCAGCTATTACAACATGGCTGGTCTAATTTTTGCATGAGATGTGCCATTGTCATTGCATGAAACAATTACATTAACATTTGCCAAAAGTCAGGATCCCTGCATGAAACTCTCCAGAAGCCTTTCACCTTGTGGGCAAACTGAAAGGAGAGGGTGGAAAAAGCTATGAAAAAATGGGGTCAGAGACCTGAATTGCTCTCCAGAATACAAAGAGCCATTTCTCTATTCTCCCCACCAATCTAAGAGAATTTACTGGAAAATCTACAATTGAAACCTGCACAACAACGCCTACTTCCACTCTTCTTCTAAGATGAAAAAAGTGTCAAGGGCGTGTCACAGTCTTGAATTGCTTTTCAGAATGCAAAGTGCTTTCCTTCAGTCTTCAAACAAGTAATGAGATGAAATTCCCATGTCCACATCCCTCTATTGACATTGTCCAGGCATGGGGAGATAGAGTTTGACATGCAATGTCCTTTCTGTCTGGATAGTGAACAACAAAGGTCAGATGTGTTTATTTAATCCCTGTTTGATGTCACAGTTCTTCTGGGTTCCAATGATTTCAATGGCCCACACCTGTTAAAATTAACAAATAATGCCAGTGGCGGCTGGTGATATTTGTTTTGGGGGGGGCGCCTTTTTACAAAGCAGTACTTCAAACCTGTGTTAAGACAACCAGCACTAATTTATTTAAACAACTATGTATTTAAGAAGAACATAACAATTCAATACAAGACTCAAGAGTCAAGTTACAAATATAAGAATATAGTGACTCTGAATTAGTTATTTTAAACTATCCTTCCACCTACTACCATAAAGCATGTTAACTACTTGCTCAGTGCATCTTCAGGAAAGGTATCCTTGTACTCCTCAAACCTTTCCCCCTGCAACAAGGTGGCACAGACAAGGTGGTCTGTAAAGGAAAAGCGCTCTTTACTGTGTCCCAGGATGGTGTCACAGACCTATAGAGATAATTAAAAAAATATTTTATGTAAATGTAAGGTAGTAGCCTAGAAGGCCCCTGTGTCACTGTTGCTATCATTTTTTAAATAAAATTCAAGACATTTGAGTTCTTTGTCCCATACAAGACACAGTAGTTTGTGCGTTGCCATGTTGTTAGACTGTATTTTTCACTGTTATATGAAGGTCAGCAGTATAAGTGGTGGCCTACTTTATTTTATTAAATCTGTTTTAAACAGCCCATTCAGTTAATTTCTCAACACAATAATTTTGTTTGGGTATCTAGCTGCAGTTTGTGGTTTTAAGTTGTTTTAATTAATGTTAGCGAGGTGTTTTGGTGTCAGGTAATTGTGTCTAGCAAGTAGTGGAGCACGGTGAAGCAGTAGCATTTAAGTTGACTTAATATTTCATTTGATCATTTATTTTTATGTTGTCAATTTATTCTTTTCAGGATGCTGTATAATATTAAAACTGATTTTTTTGAGGATTTATACCAAACAAAAAAAAATTCTTGAATCTGTAGAACATCATATGCAGGCAGAACAGCTCTGCAGCGCAACAATAATGTACATTGGTATTTTGACTGATTTCTATAAATTCACCTCTGCTGCAATCCTTTCACGATCTTCTGGACTGAGTGCCCGACGCCTCTGGCCGAGAACCACTGCTTTGGTCACCAATGGAATGGAGAGAGTTTCTGTAAAGTACAAAGACAATATATTATAATATTGGCAAAAGAGAAAGAGGGTTAATAATGAAAGAGAAAGCAAATAATCATCATTTTACAGGAATACAGTTACCTGATCTTTTGAATTTCCTGTTGGAACTGCTGGATGCTCCCTTTGATAT